>CAUYLG010046552.1:0-34114 GCA_963573385.1 Cacajao melanocephalus | reverse complement strand
TGTTCATTGCAGCCCTGTGTACAATAGCAAAGACCTGGAACCAACCCAAATGCCCATCAATGATAGACTGGACAAAGAAAATGTGGTACATATACACCATGGAGTATTACGCAGCCATAAAAAACAATGAGTTCGTGTCCTTTGTAGGGACTTGGATGAATCTGGAAACCATCATTCTCAGCAAACTGACACAAGAACAGAAAGCCAAACACCATATATTATCACTCATAGGTGGGTGTTGAACAATGAGAACACATGGACTCAGGGAGAGGAGCATCACACACTGGGGGCAGTTGCGGGGGTAGGGGAGAGACAGTGGGGGGTGGGGAGGGATAACATGGGGAGAAATGCCAGATATAGTATGCACCTAAAGTAAAACAAATAAATTTAAAAAAAGAAGGATCAAGTCACATCTTACATGGATGGTGGCAGGCAAAACAAAAAAAAATGTGCAGGGAAACTTTTCTTTTTAAAACTATCAGATCTCATGAGACTTATTCACTATCAGGGAGAACAGCATGGGAAAGACTTGCCTCCATGATTCAATTACCTCCCACCAGGTCCCTCCTACAACATGTGGAAATTCAAGATGAGATCTGGCCGGGGACCAGCCAAACCATATCATTCTGCCCCTTGCCCTTCCCAAATCTCAAATCTTCACCTATCATGATCAATCATGCCTTCCCAACAGCCTCCCAGAGTTTCAACTCATAAGCATTAACTCAAAATTCCACAGTCCAAAGTCTCATCCAAGACAAAGCAAGTTCCTTCTGCCTATGAGCCTGTAAGATCGAAAGCAAGTTAGTTACTTCCTAGATACAATGGGGGAAAGGCACTGGGTAAATACAGCCACTCCAAACAGGAGAAATTGGCCAAAACAAAGGGACTGCACGTCCCATGCAAGTCCAAAACCCAGCAGAGCAGTCAAATCTTAAAGCTCCAAAAAGCTGTTCTTAGTCTAGAAAAAAGATTTCCATTTTTGGCTAAAGTCAGGAGATTTCAATTTCAATTTTTTTTTAACTGCTTTCTCTGCTTTTGTCTCAGGATAGAAAATCTGGGTCATAATATTGGCAGTCTAGCATTGGTGGTTTTACTTTTTTTGGTATAAAATTTGATAACATGTTTTAAAAAACACAGCTGTTTTCTACTGCTTCTAATTTGAACTTGAATTTTTATTTGTGACCAATTCCTGTTAGCTTCAAACTAAAACATGCATTAAGAGTGAATTCTCTCATTCTAAAGAGAAAAAGCAATTGTTGTATCTCACTCATTTGGGTGCTTTAGGCAACTAGAGACTTTGTAGAGGTGTTAGGATGATTTTCAATGATATGTACCAGTCTCATAGGGTCTTCCTAAAAGAAAAACACCTGCAGAGACTTTTAGCTAAGCTGGAAGGGTATGCTGGATGGGTAAGCTGGGTAAGCATTGCTCACCCAGCACTATAATCATTAACTCTTGGGTGACACCTTAAAGAGTAATGCTCATACGCAGTACACTTAGACCTGGTATACTGTTCTGGCCTTGATCACCTTTGAAAAGTTTAATTATGGAAAACTCATCATCAAAACCACGCTTTTCCTTCTAGGTAACATCCCTTAGAAACATAAGCTGAACTTATGTATAACATCTACGAAGCTTCATCTTGCAAATGCCTGGGAAAACGGAACAACATGACTTCAGACGACCTCTAATATGCAATGGCAAAAATGAAGGTCTTTCGACATTTCTAAATTAAATTTCCATGAACAATTGGAAAAGGCAGGTTTTAGAATGAAATTTAATGAAAGGCCTTCTTTCTGTTTTGCCTGGCTAAATTCTAATAAGAGAATTCAAAGTACATTTTAAAAGAGCTCTTTTACTTCCTCAAAAAAAACCTTTTAGATGTGTAGACTGCCTGTTTGATTTGCTGCAGGATTTACAATACATTAACTTTTTCCAGTCTTTTTCAATCTCTCGGAGATGTAAGTCTTACCATGTATTTGAAATGTTAACATCCACAGAATTAGCAAAATAGCATTCCAGCTGAGATCAAACTGGAAAAAAAACTGAAGGTTTTTTTAGACCAAACCTCAATATTTTATTTCTCAGTGAATATCTCTAGCTTAGACAAAAACTATTATATACATAATAATTAACTAATAATTTATTATTTTATTGTTTTCACTCTTAACTTTTTGGAGTACACATTTGTAAACTTGTCTACACCCACAGCCAGCTTTTGTTCTCCTGTTTTACCAAACATTTCATAAAATCTTGTGTCTGGCCTTTGTGGGCACATGGTAAGCTAAGAAGCCAAAACACTAGAAAATATAGTCTGAAAATACAGTTGCACCCCATGTGCAGTAAGCTGTTCTTAGGAGAAATTTTCATTATAGAAGAGCTATAATTTTTTGTTCTTTCTCTGAAGTTTTAAAGCCATACAGGATTTCTTCGATTTGGCCTCATGAATGTTTGTGTTGGTTTGCAGTCACTAGCTCAGGTATGCCTTTAATTTAAAATTTCGGTTTAAATTCAGAGTGTAATAGAAACTCTTATTGTTTTGTTTGTTTAGTCTTCTCTCCAGAACTAAATAAAACCATATACTGTGGTTTGGAAAAAAGAAAACTATTTACTCAAAAATTTCAAAGAGAAAGAGATTTAAATAGTGAGTACCACAGATATCCAGTAAACAAAAATGCTCCATCTCCAAAATTCCTTCTTGATGTAAATTTTAGAAAGAAAAATGCAAGTAATGTCTTCATTTACCTGGGTAAAATTTAATTTAAAAAAAATTTAAAAGCTCTACAGTTAAAAGTCCATTTATTTAAAATTGACATTCAGGTGATACACACACACACACACACACACACACACACACACACAATATCCATATATAAATTTGAGGCCTATGGTTTTCCCATATAAGGTCTTTAGTCAACTGAATTTCAGTCCCTAAACTGGTATCTCTATGTGCCTGTTTCTTCTCTTGCTGACATGATTTTTGCCAAGGATAATATAAAATTTTACTGGCTTTTTTGGAAAACAAAATCTTCTCAAACTATCTCCTCTAGAATTAATTCTTCCATTTACTTCTATCTGTCTCATCTTCCACTTAAAACCTTTTGTCACTATGGAGGAAACCTAAAGGAAACTTGTAGCAGCCTGGGACCCCTTTAAGAACATAAAGCACCACAGGCTTCTCTTTGGCAGGGTATCTCTGTTTTTCCTCATGAAACCCTCAAAGTTGTCGGTAAACAGGTTTTTTTGAGGTCTGAAGTTCTACTCCCTTTTACAATGAACTGCCTCTCTAGGGTTTTTATATACAAACATGAGTAAGTTATATGTGTGTCTACATGTATGAATATGTCTATAAATACCTTTACGTATTATCTACATGGTACTGAATTAACTTAAAAATAAGTGCCCATGAATTAAAAAAAAAAAAAAAAGCCCAAATATTTTTTAAGAATGTGTGAATTGAGTAAATCTTTTGGTAAATATGACTAATACTGTTGGTTTAATAAAAAAAAAAAAAGTCTTCTGACTTCTCAGCAAAATATGTATATATTTAAGTTTATTGCTTTTATGATACTTGCCCAACACAGCAATATAAAAATGATAGAAAGTTTAACTTCTGATGAGTGTATTAGTCTAATGTTTCGTAAGATTTTACAAAAATAATTGTTAAGAATAAATAAAACAGATGTAAATGGGACAAAAGTTTCTAAACTTACAGTACTAAATGTTTTGTAATGTAGTTAAATGGTTTCTCAAATCTTTATGGAAACTATACTCTTAGATTGTTGCTAAGCTATATTAAATGATGGCTATTCATTAAACATCTAGATTATCTCCAAATAAGATAAAATGCTAAGACATTAATTTTTAAATGTAAGTTTAAACTAAATATATTTGGTTTCTGTGAAGAAATGTTAGATATGTTAGTATATCCTACCCCACATTAAAAATGTTTTCATTTAAAATGCAATGTTTCTAAAAATTATAAAATATATATTTATAAATTTTTAGTGCATGATTCATAGTTAAAATATTTTACTTCTCAGGCTTTCACTATAAATTAAGATTACTAAAAACTAGCCAGGTGCGGTGGCTCACGCCTGTAATCCTAGCACTTTGGGAGGCCGAGGTGGGTGGATCACCTGAGGTCAGGAGTTCAAGACCAGCCTGGACATCATGGTAAAACTCCATCTTTAAAAAAAAAAAATTACTAAAAACTAAAATTCTGGCTAAGATAATAACTATTTTTTTTTTTTTTTTTTTTTTAAAGAGACACTGGGTTTCACCATGGCCAGGATGGTCTCTATCTCCGGACCTCATGATCCGCCCGCTTCGGCCCCTCAAAGTGCTGGGATTACAGGCGTGAGCCACGGCACCCAGCCGATAATAAGTATTGTTAAGGAGAGAAACAAGTTTACATACAGAGTGTACAAAGAAAATGTGTTTCTTGGTGAAAAAATTATTTTAGAAATAGATATGAGGATGTGATTTTTCTTAAAGAAAAGGTAATTTTGCTGAGTTTAAAGGTTAAAGGATGCATAAAATTTAAAGAATAAAATATAAATAAAATGAAGTAAACTTAATGGATATGGAAAGTTGGAGAAACAATAAAATTTTAAAAGGTTATAAAAGGTTTATAGAAATCTTACCTTGTTTGCTCAAAGCTGACTGAGATTGAATACATCTGTTTATAAGGTTTTCTTAAAATTAGCTTTAATATTAATAATATAACACAAAAATATCTATTACCTTAGCAGATAGTATGTATCGTGGCAAATATCCTTTTACTGTGTACACATAAATACTTCCCATGAAGTAGAAATTTTTCTAAAAAATGAGTTGCCCACTGTCACAAATTATCCACCCTGCCCAAGAGGAAAACTGATGTTTTCATGAAAGTTTGCAATTTACATGTTAATCTACCACACTTTCTTGTAGAAATGTATTTATTCTTCTGCAGCCATAATGAAAGAGACATTTTCTCTATGTCTTTTCCCAGGTAGCAGTCCCAAAGCTAAGCCCTGGGATTCTGTTTGAAATCATGCTAAAATAGAACAGGCCTCAAAATCTTACCATACTCACTGTTCAAAATATAAAAGATAAATGAGAATTTTTAACCAATGGAATATAAAGTTTTTTTCCTGAGATCTCTTTTCTCTTAGAAAACATTTTTTTTTTTTTACTCTTTCAGCTCTAATAATAAAATCCGTTATACAATTAATGAAAAACTGAAGTTAAAATAAGTGAACATATACATTCAAGGTGACAAACACAGGGAGAAGAAGTGCTGACTGGAACACAGAGACTCATGTGTCAATCACTTGAGAGATTCCCCCACCCACATTCTGCTCACTAAAGTACTTGATCACCACTCTTTCAAAAGACACTGCACTTGCCCCCTGTGTGGTGAATGTGTTTTTTCCTTTGCATATTTATACACCACCTCACTAGGCTGGGTCTTTCCTGTGCTTTGGGATAGGTATTCTCCTTCACAAGCCTGAGAGAAACCAGAGGGCTCGATGCATTTGTGCCTTTTTCCCTCAATACCAGCACCTGATTGGTTGACCACCAATGTGTCTGCAAGAAATGAAAGCTAGGGTTGAGGGGAAAAAAATCTTAATGTTAAAGTAGTTAGCTTTTTAGAGGAAGGGTATATCAGGAAACTGCTCTCAGAACGAAGGCATCCAGCTACTCCTCTGAGAGGCTCCACCCAATACCTCAGGCTCGTTTGCCAAACACTCCAAGAGACATGGTCCTTGTGGGTATCTTGGATTATCCCCTAGAAAGTTCTAATACCTTGGAACCCGGAAAATACAGCAGAGTGGCTGAGGACACATTATCCTGCAAAGGTTCCAAAGACATTCTGGTAAGGCGTTTGTGCCTAGAGAAGATGAAAGGAGATGCAGAAAGACTTTACATCAGAGTTATCAGGTGATTACTTTGCTTTCCTGTCAATGTTCACAAACAGACAAATATATGACAAAGAGCTACCCACCACCCTGTTAAACAAAAATAAACAATTAAAATGTCACATCTGTTTTAAAATTAAATAAAGGACTAAGTTGATAATGTGATTTCGAGAGGGATAGTTGGCATTTGGGAATGTGCGAAAGAAATTGGAAATTTAGAATTTTCTACAGTCCCTCGAACAGTTAGGCTGGGAGGACAGTCATGGATTTGAGACCCTGCTTGCCAAACATTTGAAAAATGCAGAGAAAACCAACAACCCTGTGGAGCATTAAAATAATTAAATAACTGGCAATTAGGCTGAAGTGGCCATGGTGCCTTGGGATTCTGCCTAAGGAAACCTAACTACCACGAAGTAATTTCTTGTAAATTACTAACTTTGAGGAAAAAAAAAAACTTAGGCTTAACCAACCACAAGCTGCCAATAAAGCTCTAACTACATAACCAGGACATTTCCACTGCATGGGTGGAAATGCAGTAAGTAACTGTAACTAATCAAATATTGAATCTGATTTGCTTCCTCATACCTCTTACAAAAGCCTTTTGTTCCAAGTCCCTCCTTTGAGTTCCCAAACAACAAACCATTGCTGCGTGTTCTCTGATTCATAAATTGCTGTTTGTGCAAATAAACTGTTTGCATTAATCGGTTCCGGCATTACTATAAATACCTCAAACTAGGTAATTTATAAGAAAGAGGATTAATTGGCTCATGGTTCCACAGACTGTGCAAAAAGCATAACACCAGCATCTGCTTCTGAGGAGGCCCCACCCAGGATGGTGGATGGTGAAGTGAAGCAGAAGCTTGGAAAAAAAAAAGGCAAGGGGGTGCTATAGACTTTTAAATGATAGGAACTTCAGGGAACTCACTATTGACAGGACAATACCAAGAGGAATGATTATAAACTATTACTGAGAAATCTGCACCCATAATCCAATCACCTTCCAACAGGCCCCACCTCCAACATGGGGATTACATTGAAAGAGGAGATTTGGGCTGGAAAAACACATCCAAACTATATCCTAAAGATGCCTCAATTTACGCTACCACGGTGGCTCATGCAGGTAAACCCCGTATTTTAGGAGGTCCCAGGCGGGCGGCTCACCTGAGCTCAGGAGTTCGAAACCAACCTGGACAACATGGCAAAAACGCATCTTTACCAAAAAAGAAACAAACAAACAAAAACAGGCGTGATGGTGCATGCCTCTGGTCCTAGCTACTTGGGGGGCTCGGGTGGGAGGATCATCTGAGCCCGGGAGGTGGAGGCTGCAGTGAGCCGAAACAGTGAGACGCTGTCGTCCAAAAAAAAAAAAAAGCCATAATTTTTAAAAGGAGAAAGGAGGGAGAGGGACTGGGGACCCCACGGCCCACTGCTTCTTCCACGGAGAAACTCCAGACCCTAAACGAGGATTCTCCTCTTATGGCCCTCCCACCGTCGCGCACAATCTGGAGACTCGGGGTTGCGGCACAGAGGTGCCCAGAAAGGGCTCTGGGCTGGGGAGAAATTCGCGCTTATGGACAAAGAAAGACGCTTGGGTTTTGGCTGCTGGCTCAGCCCCTAACCTGCAGCGGAAGAAAGTGAGGACTGAGCTGTGCTTACGGGAACTCGGAGCTGCAGACTCCAGAGCTGGCCACGAGAAGGCCCAGACCCCACCGCAGCCGCTTCCTGCCGGATTTAAACGGCCTCTTCCCGCTTCTCGGGACACCCACCCCGCGCACTCACCATCTCCCAGCCTCCGGATGTTCCGTCGTCCTCTCTGGGGGTCTCCCAGTCCCTGCAGGTCACAGGATAACAGGGTCTATAGTAGACTCACCAAAAAGCTCCTGGAGCTGAGGAGACGGAACGAACTGGGCTCGGAGCCCAGGAGCCAGGAGACAAAGGCCCCGCCATATTGAAGAAGCCGCCTCTTCCTCTCTAGCTGCGCACCTGATTGGACAGTTTTTACGCTGGCGCCACTGATTGGCTGGGGCTCCAGGCCCCACCCATTTAGGTCCTGAGTGACAGGCGATGTAATCAGACAACAGGCTGAACGAGGTAAGAGTGACAGGTTTTGGGCTGCAGCATTTTCAGGCGGAGATTTCTCCCTGTGCTGGAGGCCTGGCCCTGCCTGAGGGACATTTGTATTTATTATATATCACTTTCTGATTATATTTATGTGTGTGTGTATAACTTTCTGAATTATAGTTATATGCATGCTGCAGGCCCCGTTAGCATCCTGTCTTTACCTTTAGCTACAAGAGAGAAAAGTCTTCCAGGAGATGCAGCAGCTCCAGCTGGCTGCAGACAACTATTACCTTCAGCCTGTGAAACAATTTTGGATCTGCTTCCAATTAAATGGAGTGGCTCAGTGAGACTGATAGGTGAGGGCCTAGCAAATTGGTTAAAGGTGCCGCTCACCCAGGCCTCCCCAAACACCCTCTTTCTCAATAAAGCTGAGCCTGCCTGAGGACCTGAACAAGCATAGGGAATTAAGATGGGACTCTAGTCAGGGATGGTTCGGGGCTGTGGGGTAAAGTCAGCCAGGACAGGGCCTCCAGGTGCGGGGAGGAGCCAGCCTCTTCTGTAGGGCCCTGGGCAAGTCTACTGTCTTCTTGGGGCCTCTGTTTTCTTATATAAAAAAAAAGTAGGGATGATGAACCTCATAGGGTAATGATGTGCCTCAGAGAAAAGAAATTTGAGAGTCCTTGCACCTGGCTCTTTTTGAGAGAAATGATGGTGAGAACAATGGTAACAGCCATATATAACTGAGTCTTCACGAGGCCCAGTGAGGCAGGTGTGGTTCCCATCACACTTCAAGTCAAGAAAACAGTCTCAGGGAGGCCTGCCTGCAGGCCCAAGGCTGCACACACAGTATGTGTTGGAGCAAGGAATGAATCCAGAATCAGAGCTTACTGGAGGTGGCAGGAACACTGGACCAGCTTACTCACACCAGTTATCCAGGGTACCAGGTCAGTGTAACTGGGGAGTAACTGGGACGTAACTGCGTAAAGGGAGCATAGTCTCACTGACCTTTTCCTTGACTCTGGCAAGTGAAGACATTCAAGTTGGCCACCCTGGAGAAGAAACCACAGAGAGCCCAGATGAGGCTAAAACAGCCAAAAGGCAGTGTTCCTGTGATGGGGAGGAGCTCCTCCCTCCCAGCTGGAGGCCTACACATCAAAAGAGCAAGGGGCTTTTTTGCCCCAGCCCTTCGCTCCTTTGGCAACAGACCCTGAAATGCCTCTATAAGAGAAAGAATAAGAGTAAAGGCCTAGAACAGCTGGGCTGAGTGAATTAAGGAAATGGTGGGGCCAGGGACCATGTAGCATTGTGACTTGTTAAAATCTTACCACAGAGTTAACCAGGGGGTGCTTTATGGTTTTGGAGTCCAGCTAGAAGGGAAGAGAACTGGGGAGAAGTAGCTGAGTGTCTTTGGCTTTTTCAAGTGGAAGATCTGAGTAGGAGGGTCCAGGAGACAGGCTTTGAATGGACACCCAAAAATGGGTACTCATCCTCATCACCACCCAATGACACTGGGTGTTGCCTCCATCCTGGGTACATTTTCCAGTTATCTGGTGATGGTAGACTCTGCCAGAAAGGATTATATGGATGTGAGTGAGCCTGGGATGGGCAAAGCTGGAACTAGGACCCTGAAACTTGAGAGAAGAGAATCTAAGACTACACCCTTAAATCTCAGCACTTGACAAACCTCCTCCCATGAGAGCCTCATGGCTGCCTCTGTTAGCTGAGGTGTCAGGCCCTTCTTCCCTATAAATTTTGTAGACTCCACATCAGCTGCTAGTTTATGTTCCCTGAGTGGTGAAGCTGCAGAGCTGCCTGTTTGCAAAGCTCAGTGAGGTTTGGCCAGAACTGGATTCAGATTCTCCCTCAGGAAGGAGAGTAAACTTAGGCCTCTCCAAGGGCAGGCAGCTCATATATGGCTGAGCACTTTTTTAATGCAAGCTCTCAGTTTTTCTGTCTGTCATCAGAGAGGGTTGGGGCAGGCGGTCCCTGAGCCTCAGTTCCCGTTGTCCCTTTCTTTAAAATCCAGAACCTGATGCAGGCCCAAGTCCTGCTTACGCACATCCCTGACCCTGGTCGCCCTGGAGTAATGCATGCAGTATCATGGGACTGGGAGGAGACTTAGTCACAGTCTAAGGGGCCTTTCTGATGAACATTGGCTGTCTGACTTCCAGGGAAATGCGAATAACACCCGGAAAGAAAAGGAAGGTGAGCAGCTGTGGCAACATCGGGGGAGAGTGGGGAGGTAAAAGTCAGAGATGCCCCTGGGGAGGATACTCTGTGTAGCTACCTTTTTTTTTTTAAATTAGAATCTCACTCTGTCACCCAGGCTGGAGTGCAATGGCACTATCTCCTATCTCCACTCACTGCAACCTCCACCTCCCAGGTTCAAGGTATTCTCCTGCCTCAGCCTCCTGAGTAGCTAGGATTACAGGCATGCGCTGCCACACCCAACCAATTTTTTATATTTTTGGTAGAGACGGGTTTCACCATGTTAGCCAGGCTGGTGTCAAACTCCTGACCTCAAGTGATTCACCCACCTTGGCCTCCTAACGTGCTGGGATTACCGGCATGAGCCACTGTGCCCACTGAACCTTTTCAATAAATCTAAGATGCAGAGGATGGAGCCTCTGCAATCTCAGATTTAGATTCCATCCTCTGCATCTTAGATTTATTGAAAAGATTTGGTCCACACAGAAGGAGACCCATCACAATGGAGGGTGTGAGTAGGGGACTGAAATAAAAAACCAGTTCCTGGAGGAGGGGCTGTCCGTATCCAACTCTGAAAACTGGTTGGGGCTGCGCGGCATTAGAGAAGAGGAAGAGGCCCTTAAGAGGAAAGCCCCAGAAACCAGCCCCTGTTCCCTCTCTTTCCCACAAGGTCCCTTCAACATCTTTCACCCAGGCCCAGTTAGTAGGAAATTTACTCTCCTTCCGTTGGCACCACCTGAGGGAGAGTCTGAGTCCAGCTCAGGCCAAATCTCACTGAGCTTTGCAAACAGGCAGCTCTGCAGCTTCACCACTCAGGGAACAAGGACTGGTGGCTGGTGTGGCGTCTTCAACATTCATAGGTAAGAGAAACCTGATGCCTCAGCTCACAGAGGCAGCCGTGAGGCTCTCATGGGAGGAGGTTTGCCAAGTGCTGAGAGCTAAGGGTGTAGTCCTAGATTCTCTTCTCTCAAGTCTCAGGGTCCTGGTTCCAGCTCTGCCCATCCCCGGCTTAGTCACATCCAAATAATCCTTTCTGGCAGGGTCTACCATCACCAGATAAATGGAAAACGTGCCCAGGATGGGGGCAACACCCAGTGTCATTGGGTGGTGATGGAGATGAGTACCTATTTTGGGGTGTCCATTCAAAGCCTGTCCACTGAAATCTCATAAGCCCCTGTCTCCTAGACCCTCCTACCCACATCCTCACCTTGTCCTTCCCTTTAGCTGCAGGAGATCAAAGTTCTCCAGGAGATGCAGCTGCTTCAGCTGGCTGTCAATAATTATCACCTTCGGCCTGTGGAGCAATTCTGGGTCTGCTTCCAGTTAATGGAGTGGCTCAGTGAGACTGAGAGGTGAGGGTCTAGCAGATTGGCAGAGGGCAAGAAAAATATTTATTTTGGGCCAGCTGCCAAAAGCCTGTGGCCATGGCTCACTGATCAGTGTTAGGCCCTCCTGCATGGTGACCCCTGGGGCCCAGCACTCCAGCTGGGGAGGCACTGGGAAGGAGACCTGGGGGGTGTGGCTTCTACTAGCCTCACATGTGCCTCTTGCCTGGAGCTACAACCTGTCCTGCCAGCTGGATCTCTTATCCAAGTAGGTCAGCAACACCACCCTCAAGGCCATGGAGAACATGCCATGATGAATCTTAGGGGACATTGAGTGCCTGGACAAACAGGAGCCAAGTGCCTTAGGGCTCAGTGACATTTGGGCTAGGCATGGGCTCTGGGTGTCAGACAGCTACAATGGGCTCCCAGCTCCACCACTGACCAGCCCTGTGACTGGGGCAGAAAATTCACTGCTATGGTACTTGCAGCCCCATTGTCATAAATATAATGCACACTGCCTATTCCTTTTTCTCATGTATCTCTTTATTTATAATCACCATGTATTACTGATCTCTGTTTTTATTCAAAATTAATAAGCATGTTATACAGTTTTTATCATTCTTCCTCATGATTTCTTTACTATGTGATTCCTCTGGTGTGGTACTTAAGAGTAGTTAAATTCATAGAAACATATAGGAGAGTGTTTCCCAGGAGCCAGAGGGAGAATAACAAGGAGTTGTTGCTTAACGGGTCCAGTTTCATTTCAAAACATGGAAAATGCTTTTTATATATGGAAATGATGGTAGCAAAATAACGAGTGTACTTAATTCATCTCAAATAAAACTTTTACTATGATTAAAATAGTTAATTTTATGTGTATTTTAACATAATGTATAAAATTCTTTTAAATTTTTTCATTATTTTTTAAGAGACAGAATCTCACGGTTACTCCGACTGGAGTGCAGGAGTGCAACTGTCGCTTCCTGCAGCTTTGAACTTGTGCCTCAGCCTTCTGAGTAGCTGGAAAGAAAGGCACATGCCACCATGCCTGGCTAATTTTTAATTTTTTTGTAGAGAGAGGGTCTCATTATATTGCCCAGACAAGTCTAAAATTCCCAGCCACAAGTGATCCTCCCACCTTAGCCTCCTAAAATATTTTAGGCTGAGCACGGTGGCTCATGGCTGTAATCTCAGTGCTTACATATCTGCAGCAGCATTGATAATATTACAAATATGATGTACAAAAGAAAGTAGATGTAAAACATACTACATAATGTCATTTATGTGAAATCCAAAAAGAATATAAAAATTGAGGTTTGGGTTTTCAGTAATGGTGGAGTAGCTTGTTGAACAATACTCTTTTTTTAAAATCTTTTTTGAGACAGAATTTCTCTCGTGTTGCCCAGGCTAGAGTGCAATGGCATGATCTCGGCTTACTGAAACCTCCACCTCTCAGGTTCAAGAGATTCTCCCGCTTCAGCTTCCTGAGTAGCTGGGATTACAGGAATGTGCCACCACACCTTGCTAATTTTTTTGTAGTTTTAGTAGAGACAGGGTTTCACCGTGTTTGCCAGGCTTGTCTCCAACTCCTGACCTCAGGTGATCCACCTGCCTTGGCCTCCCAAAGTGCTGAGATTACAGGCGTGAGCCACCACAACCAGCCTGAACAATACTCTTACAAATATCAGTGGTAAATTCAGGATACAAAGTCATATATTGTTATATAGAAACACACATCTATATATCATACATATGATATATGTGGGAATAAGAACTGAATGAGAATTTAGGTGTGCCCATGAAAAGGAGAATGGTATTTAAATTTAAATCCAGCCAAATTAACTCCCTCTTCGAAAAATAACAACACTCTTCAGAGGAATACAATGGAATCCAGAGTCTCTGTAAGTATTATTTATAGTTTTTAAAATAAAATTTAAAAATTAAGAAACATGAGAAGAAAGACAAACATAATCCATACACAAGAGAAAACATAGGCATTAGAAGCTATCCCCAAAATGTCCAGATGTTATCAGCAGTCAAGTATTTGAGAACAGCTATTAAATGGGGTGAAGAGAAAACATTCTCATAATGAATGAATACATGTGGAATCTCAGCAGAGAAATGCACATTATTAAAAAGAACCAAATAGAAAGACAATATTTTTAAATAGTACTTTTAGCTTACTTCATAGATTAGAAAAAGACAAAACAATAGAAATTATTCAATCTAAAAAAAAGTTTTAAAAAGTTTGAAGAAAATAGAGTCAATCTGTGGAAAGACTGTGTTGCAGAAAGAGAGTAAAGAGACAGAAAAATTTAATGAGTACAAAAGTAACAACTAATAGCTGAAAACTTGCAAAAATGGGTTAAAACCCCAAATTTTTTATATCCAAGCAGTCAACAAATTCCAAAAAGAAAATCCAAGTAAAACCATAAGAAGGCCATATTGTGATTTTTAAAACTGGCAGGACAGGACCTTTGATTGGCTTTCTATGATTTCTAATTTTTACTATTTATAATGGAAAATAGATTATCCTTGAGAGTTTTTATCTTGGAGAAAGTCTCATATCTGAGACACAGATGACTAAGTGCTATTAAAGGCAGAAGACTTTCTAGCCTTGTTTTAAAGTTTTAATTTCTTACCTTGGAAATAAATTTGTTTCTCACAAGTCTTGTAGTAAAAGTGATTCTCCAGAAAGATGTGCCCAGGATACTCTCTCCTGCTGTATCCTCCCTACACAGAATTGAAGCTGTGCATACTTCAGTTTCAGAAATGGACAGTATGAATTACCTAATCTGAAAAACTAAAAGAAAAACATGAATTAAGATAATTACTGTTACGCTCCTTCAGCAAATTACTACAAATGACTAAAAGTGGTTCCAGAGAGATATTTAAAAGAGTTTCTAAGGGACCCCTATTCAGGGCAAAAAGACATCGTACATGACCTCAGTACACAAACTTTCTTAATGTTTTGGGGAAAACCAACGGTCCTGTTTTGTCCTATGGGCGGAGTTAACACCAGGAAACCTGATTCCTGGGAACCAGCCTGTGCGGGAGTCACAGAGATGGTGGATGTGGCTCCCAAAGTGGCTTAGAGGGGTCCCTTCTCTGTGTGGCTGAGCATCCTGACTGTATAAAGGAGTCAGGCCTTTTTCCTGTGACGTTTTCTCGTCTTTATTACAGTGGCGGGAGCATCCCTGCGAGAGGCCTGACCCAGGTGTGTAGGCCACGTAGCCAGCCCGGAAACCCAATAGGGTATTCTTGGGTTGCAGAGGAGGATTTGTGACAGTCCAGGCAGAAAGAAAGGAAAAGGTGGCTTTGCAGGGGCAAGTGCAAAGATACCAGAGGTGGGGTACTGTCATTTTAGGCAGTTAATTGACGGTTTCACCTACCAGGGAGCTCCCATTAGGTGCTCCCAAAAGGCCTGACAACGCCTAGGCCCGCAGGCCATTAGCTCCACCTTTACAGCGGGCTGTGCCATGCCTGACAGCAGCGGCGTGGGACAGAGGAAGGGGCAGGGATGCGGAAAGGACGCGGTGAGGGAAGAAAACGTGTGCGCGGAGCGGCGGGAGGGCAAATCTAACTACGGCAACCCACAGCACGATGTGAAAGGCTTCCAGCCCCCTGCAGATTTGTGCAAAATCAAACTTTCGCACAGGTCAAGACGCCAGCAACTCGGGCAGGGGCCGCGTCACAATCACAGGTTGAGATCTGCTGCCCAGGCCGCGAGGGCTCCCAACAGGCAGGTGAGATTTGGGAACAGCCAGGATCGCCTCCGCATGGGGTACGCGCAAGGGGGCGGAGTCGAAACGGGCGCCATCAGTACACGCTGGGGGCTGCAGTCTCTTAACTGCTCCTCGCCCGCTGGTGGCAGGGCGGCGGTATTACAATCCCAGCATGCGCAGGGCTGAGGGCGGTGCGAAGCCGTGGAAACGCGGCGGTGCGTGCCTCGCTATGCATTCTGGGAGTTGTAGTCTCTTAACCGCCCATAGCCCGTTGGTTGCAGGACTGCAGGACTACAATCCCAGCATATTCCGGGCTCGGGGTTGGGGGGCACAGCCTTAAAAAGAGGGGCGAGGCGCTGCGCACCTCGCCGGGATTGCGGCCGTTGTCCCTCCGCGACTTCTTGGCTCTTTGGCAGCCTAGCTGCAAGCCTACAATTCCGGCAGGCACCAGGGCTCAGTGGGAGAGGCAGGGTGATGTGGACCTGGCAAAGCAAGGTTGCCAGTTCATCCCCTGCTGCCGCTCTCCGTGGGGAGTCAGTTTGGAGAGGAGTATGGGGGATAAATCTGGGCTGGACAGTGAGAAGGGTGTGACTCTTCGAAGTACACCTCGCTTTTGCCCAAATCTAGGGGGTCCCACCTCCGGCTGAGCAGCTCGGTTTTCTCTCGCTATCCTTCCCCTCTGGTCTTTCCTCCAGCCCAGGGAGCCGCGCTTTTCTAAACTGCGGAACCTGGCCCGATGCCTGCCTGAGACCTCGTACTTCGTGCCACCGGCCTCTGCTTACTCCAGGCAGAGCGCCAGTTCGGCAGCGTTTGGGAGAAACTTGCTACCTGGGCCACCCGCGTACAACTTCAGCGTTGCAGTGGGTGACATGCGGTGTGGTTTGGTGAAAATGTCAACCTCATCCCTTTTTCATGGAAGTGGAAGTTGAGACATGAGGGAGAGTGGTTATTGGCTTACCGGGGATCTGCTAAAAGCAGAGGAGAAAGCCCCAATCATTTTCACCAACCCATTTAAGAGGCTAGGCCTCTAAAAATCAACCTAAAGGTGATGATTGTTTTGATATTTTCCAGGTGTAATCATGAGCCTCATCTCACCTGAGAACTGACTGGCCAGTGCCTCAAAGATATAGATGGTGACCAGCTCTCTCTGGAACAGATAGCACTCATCTATATAGCTTTGTGGGAGCAACTTTCAAAGTGTGGATCATTTGGAGGTCATTTGAAACCTGTGAGGTTTAACATCTCTGCTTTAGTTGGAAAACATCACCTAAAGCAGTCAGGGATGTAACTGAACTTGCTGGGACTGATCTGTTGAAATTTTCTGTCTAGATAGTGGAAACACCCAGGAACACTTCTGCTTCCATGTAGCCTCTTAATAATTGATGTCCCTAAAATCCTGTGTCCTCAGAAACATTTACTTTCAGCCGGGCGTGGTGGCTCACACCTGTAAACCCAGCCCTTTGGGAGGCCGAGGCGTGTGGATCACCGAGCCTCCTGAGTAGCTAGAATTACAGGCGCCTGCCACCACACCTGGCTGACTTTTTATGTTTAGTGGAGACAGTATTTCACCTTGTTGGCCAGGCTCGTCTCGAACTCCTGACCTCAGATGATTCACCCGTCTCAGCCTCCCAAAGTGCTGGGATTAGCCGGCTCTGTTCTTCTTAAAAGTAGGGCCTGTAGGGACAGTATGTTGGCAAAGTGCATGCATCCCTCCTCCATCCCTGAGTATTCTCACCCTACTCCTTGTTCCCTCTTTAGGTAAGGTGTCTGGTCACCCTTGCCTACAGGTGTTGAATGGGAATGTTGTAATGTGAGCCTATCCATTGTTTAAAAATGAGGATGAACGGAGAGGAGAGTCTTGGGACCTGTGTTTAGAGGCACTGCTGTTTGGTGTGTGGCTGCAAAGACACTGTGCTCTCAGCTATCTCAGACACAGTTTCTATGACTGCCTCAGGACAAACTTCCCCAAAGCCAACCTTGAGAGGAAGAGTCATGTCATGCACATGTGATTTATGAAGGATATTCTCCCAGGGAAGATGGTGAGGGAACCAGGGGTGGGGAAATGGGTAGGAACAGAAGAAGAGGAATCCAAGCCAGAGAATGACCTCAAGCAAAACTAAAGCAGAGGGTGGCTTCAGGCTGACCCCCACCACAGGAACTCAAGAGGGTAAGCTATACCTCAGTATTGTCCCAGCCTAAGGCAAGTGGCTGTGCTTCCAGACCCCATACCTGAATGGCCTGCCCTCATGGCAGCCAGGGCTGGAGAAGGAAGGTAGAAACATAAACTCTGAGACACCTCCTTGCAAAGTGACTCCAGTTGCCTTAGAACAGTCCTCTGTGGAGGAGCAGCCGCCATGGGCTGTTGAAAGTCCCATGTCAACAGCAGCGATGGCAAAACGGGCTCCTGGGGATGGGGCAGAGCCATGAGGCTGTCTGCTCCCATGAGCCCACTAAACCCCACCAGCCCTGCTGGTGTGACTAATTCATTTCAATGTTCCCAGCACCTGGCTCTGGGCAGGAGCTTAACAGACCACCAGAAAGTGTCCCGAAAGTGAATAAAACAGTCTAGCTAGGGCATATGGTTTTCAGAGTGTGAAATGAAGCAGGAACAACAACAGACCCAAACAGCGGGAAAGCAGCAGGGTGAGGGCATTCCAATTTGGATTTCCATTCTATTCATTATTGACAAGTTGTGGCCAGCGTGTCCGATATCAGAGGCTCCCTGTGATTAGAAAGGATCAGTGGAATCTCTGTCCCTGCTCAATGAACTCTCATCTCCAGACCAGTGAACACACAGATTTCTCAGACACAGCAGTGCTACAACTTTCCATCCCTCTGGAAGAAGATTGAAGCTGAAGCTCATGCGAGTGGCTTTCAGAAGTCACATAAAACGGCCGAAGGACACGGGTGAGTGGCTGCAGTGACTCTCACTTCTCTGTGCCTGCCAGCAAATGGAAGGCAGGACTGGACAGACTTGTAAGCTGCTGACAGAAGTGCCTTCAGGGACAGCACCAGAGGAATTCATCCAGGCAGCCTCTGGAGGGAGGGCTAACTTTAGTCCGGTGCCTTGGAATTGACCAAACCCAGGAAAAGTGCAGAGCCCGGAGGCAATTTCCTGCTCCCATTTTAGAGTGAAGGAGCAGAGTGGAGTGATTTGGCAAAGACCTGTTTGGGGATGCTAAAATGTTCTGAGTCCTTTCAGTCTGGGACATAGAGGGTGGCCCCAGGAGTGTGGCAGACCACCAAGAGAGGGGACCACCAAGCAAGGCCCTCCTGTCAGTCACCATGACCAGTCACACCATCTGTGGTTCAGTGCTTACCACCAGCACTGGCCTCTGGAGTTGAGGGCTGCTCTAATGTGAATTGTAGGTGTCAACTTAGCTGGGCCCTGGTACCGAGAAATGTGGTGAAAATTGATTCTGGATGTTCCTGTGCAGGTGTTTCGGGATGAGATTCACATTTAAATAGATGGACTTTGAGTAAAACAGATCACCCTGCACTCAGCTGAAGGCCTGGATAGAACAAAAGACTAACTTCCCTGGAGCCAAAGAGAATTCTGCAGCAAGGGCTTCAGCCTTGACTACATCAGCATCTCCCTGCATCTCCAGCCTGACAGCCCACCCTGGGTTAGCTTCCGTAGTCACGTGAGTCCAGTCCATAAGTAAATCTGTTGTATATGTGTATCTGTATGTACATATGTGTGCATATGTATACACACACCCCCGTTGGTTCTGGTTCTTTGGAGAACCCAAATATGCTACTATCAACAAACTTCTCAGCCCCTGCTGCCTGGAGACCACAAGACTGGGCCTGGCTACTTAAGGAGCAGCCAACAATGCCAGAGAGGCAGATGCAGGTTGGTGGGTCAGCTTCTACACCACAGAGCACCCGCAGGAGGGGTCAGAGGCTTCCCTGGGTCAGATCCCACATGATAGAGCACCCGCAGGAGATGTCAGAGGTTTCCGGGTGGGTCAGATCCCATGTGATAGAGCACCCGCAGGAGGGGTCAGAGGTTTCCGGGTGGGTCAGATCCCGCATGATAGAGCACCCGCAGGAGGGGTCAGAAGTTTCCCGGTGGGTCAGATCCCGCATGATAGAGTACCTGCAGGAGGGGTCAGAGGCTTCCCTGGGTCAGATCCCACATGATAGAGCACCCGCAGGAGATGTCAGAGGTTTCCGGGTGGGTCAGATCCCACGTGATAGAGCACCCGCAGGAGGGGTCAGAGGTTTCCAGGTGCAGACCTGGTGAGGAGGCAGCGCCATGCTCTGAATGTTTCAGGTTCTTGATTGTCAATCAAGCCAAGGGGAAAAGATGCTTCCTAAAGGGCCCTGGTCCTCCAGAACAGAGATAGCCCACAGTCACCGTGGGAGAGGGGACGGTGCTGCAAGGACACAGAGAGGGTGGGAGGTGAGAGTAGGCAGAACCCCAAGAGGGGCCTGGGAGGAGGGAGTGAGAAACAGGGAAGCCCCGTGCCATGCTGGGGGCAGCCCTGTAGGCCAAGGACTAAATCAGGGACTGGAGGGACTCAGAACAATTCCCCAGGACGCTGAGCAGTCAGCAAGGGCAAGGCAGTCCCAGGGGAGAGGCTGGGCGGTGGGGCGGTGACAGGAGGAAGAGGGGCCCTGTGTGGTGCTCCACTGGGCCTGTTCTGGCACTCACACACACACAGAGACATACACACACAGAGACACACACAAAGACACACACAAGATACACACAGTTACAGATACACACAGAGAACACACACAGACACGCAAATATACAGACAGACATACAGAGGACACACACAAATACATAGACACACACGTAGAGACGTACACACTGGCACAGATACACAAACACATAGAGTCACACAGACATACAGGCACAGATACACAGACATTCACACAGATAAACACCAAACATACAGACACACATCAACACCTACAGATACATATACACAGGCAGATACACACACAAACATACACACACATACACAGATATACATACACACAGATACACACAGAGAACACACACTGACACACAGGTATACACACAGAGAACACACACTGACACACAGATATATACAAAGAACACACACAGAGACATACAGGTACAGATACACAGATATACACACAGATACAAACACAGACATACAGAGAAACACAGAGACAAATATACAGACACACAGATACACAAACACATACAGATACACACAAACACAGAGATACACATGCAGACACACAGATATACAGAGACAGATACACAGACACACACAGATACACACAGACAGGCACACAGATACACACAGTCATATACACACAGCCACAGATATGCACACAAGCACACATACACACAGCACATGGACACACAGATATATACACACAGGCAGACACACAGACACATAGACAGACACACACAGAGATACACAGACATGGAGACAGAGGCACACACAAACACTAGCACAGACACACGCATACTTCCTAATTTGTGCCCTGGACTCCCCCATTCAGAAATCTAGGTATGAAGCACCCATCAGGGATGTTCTCACAAGGAACCTAGAGAACCTGTAGGTCAAATTCTTACCTTTTTGAAATTTTTCTCAAACCTTTTTTTTTTTTTACCATAGAAAATTTCTAACACATACACAAGTAGAAGTAATAGTATCATGAACCCCCAAATACCCATCACCCAGCTTCACAATTACCAATGCACAGTTGGGCTTTACATTCAAAGGCTGTAGTCCAAGTGTAAGTGACCTGTTGAGAAGACCACAGATTAGACAAAACCAGTTCCCCCTTGCCCACTGCAACCCCTAGGCTTGATAGAGACCCTCCCAGTTGGCAAATGAAAAAGAATGGGAGAAGAGAACAAGATAGTTATATTCTGCTGGGCAGCGCCAAAAGGAGCCTGCACCTGGAGCCCTGCAGCCTGAGCCCTGAGAAGGCCATGCACACCCAGCTTGGCTGGGGTCTGAGGGTAGACAGCAAGCCTTTCCACATCTCCCACATCCCCCACATCAACACAGAGGAAGAAAGCCCCTTGGAGGTACCCAAGGTACCTGTTGTCTCAAGGCATTTCCCATATATCTGCATGGAGACAGTCCAGAAAGAAGACAAGCCCTTTCCTGGAGGTCTTTGAAACAGAGCAAAGCTGGAGTGTTTTGGAGCTGGGGTGAGACTATGAGCTGGAACTGTGGGAATGCTATGGCTGAGAGCTATGGAGGGAAACCTCAGCCAGGGCCCTGGGTCAGGCGCAGTGGCTCACGCCTGCAATCCCAGCACTTTAAGAGGCCAAGGCGAGCAGATGGCTTGAGCTTGCTCAGGAGTTCGAGCCCAGCCTTGGAAACATGGTGAAACCTGTCTCTACAAAAAAATACAAAAATTAGCTGGTCATGGTGGTGCACACCTGTAGTCCAAACTACTCAGGAGGCTGAGGTGGAAGGATCACTTAAGCTGTGGGTCGGCACTGTAGTGAGCTGAGATCATGCCATTGCACTGAACCTGGGTGACAGAGCAACAAAAAATAATAAACAATACATATAATCAAAAAATCAAAAAAAGTAAAAATACGTATTTTTTAAAAATATAAAAATATTTTAAAAATTAAAAAATACGAGACTGAAAATCACGCATGTGCCCAACATAAGTGGTTGGGTTCCCCCGCCTTATCAAATTGCCCAGCAGCTGCCCAAGAAGAAAAGAATTGTTAATGACAGAATGAAAAGCAATAATTGCAGCCAATCTGGATAAACGAAATATAAAAGCCCATGAAGATGTAAGAATAAGTGAGAAATTAACTAGAGGCTTATGAGCATAAGGACGTAAAAGGTAGTTAACAACATACAATGTTGATTAAAAGAGTCAGGGAAAGACAGATGAAGAACAAATCAAGTTATGGAAGGTCTAGGCTAAATTTTTGCAAGTTATTAGTACAAATTGCTGTTATCCTATAGGTTGCAGAAGTGTCCAAAAACCTTGGCTCATGGCTAAGAATCTGGACAGAATGTCTCCCTCATGAAGAATTTGGTTGTGCAAATGTTTAATCCCTGCATTAAGGGAGGGGTAGAGTATAGTGTATAAAAATCCCATTTCAGGTCGGGCACAGTGGCTCACACCTGTAATGGCAGCACTTTGGGAGGACAACGTGGTAGATCACTTCAGCTCAGGGAATTTGAGATCAGCCTGGCCACCATGGTGAAACCCCATCTCTACTAAAAATACAATAAATTAGCTGGGCGTGGTGGCAGGTGCCTGTAATCCCAGCTACTCAGGAGGCTCAAACAGGAGAATTGCTTGAACCCAGGAGGAGGAGGTTGCAGTGAGCCAAGGTCGTCACACCACTGCATTCCAGCCTGGGGGACAGAGCAACACTCTGTCTCAAAAAAAAGAAAAGAAAAAAAAAAGCCCATTTCAGGCCTACATTCATACACACACATTTGTACACACAGACACATGCTTTCATGACTCCAGGGTTGGGAGGAAGAAGGACCAGAAGATGTCACCCTCATCCCCACTCCAAGCACCTCAAGCTGACACACAAGCAGGGCTAGGGTTGGAGAGGAGGGGAGTGTTACTAGGGTGGGAGACAACAGTCAAATAAGATTCAGGTTGTTTTTCTTATAGACAAGTATCTTTATTGTAACATTTATTACTTTTTCATTGATAAATAAAAATCGTATATATTTATGGTGTACATGACGTTTTGATATATGTATGCGTTGTGGTGGGATGGCTAAATCAATCCACTTAAGATTAACATATGCATTACCTCACATACTTTTTTTTTTTGTGATGAGAACACTTGAACTCTACCCTCTTCACTGGGTACAGTAGCTCATGCCTGTAAGACCAGCATGGGCAACACAGCGAGGGCCCCATCTCCACAAAAACAGTTTAAAAATAGCTTGGCCATGATGATGCACACCTACACGGGAGGCTGAGGCTAGAGGACCATCTGCGCACCAGAGTCAAGGCTGCAGTGATCCGTGAGCACGCCACTGCATGCTAGCCTGGGTGACAGAGCAAGATCCTGTCTCAAACAATCAAACAAAAACTCTCTTGGCAACTTTCAAGTAGAGAATATATCATTAATTATAGTTACCATGCTGTACAATAGATCTCTTGAACTTATTCCTCTCATCTAAATGACATTTTGTGTCTTTCACCAACATCCCCACTGCCTGCCTCTCCTGGCCCCTGGTAACCACCTTTCCTCTTTCCGCTTCTGTAAGTTCAATGTTTTTGGATTCCACATATAAATGACCTCATGAGGTATTTGTCTTTCTGTGCCCAACTTATTTCCCTTAGCATAATGTCCTCTAGGTTCCTCCATGTTGTCACAAATGACAAGATTTCTTCCTTTTTAAAGGCCAGATACTATTCCATTGTGTACATATTCCACATTTCTCTATCCATTCAGCTGTTTTGTTTTGTTTTGTTTTTTGGAGAAAGTGAGTTATTTAGAGAGAGAGAGAGACAAACAGGAGAAGGAGAGAAAAAGAAACAGCTAACTCTCACACTAAGTGGGAGAATCCAGAAAGATGGCATCCAGGAGAGGAAAGCTTCCACACTGAGTGGAAGGGAATAGAGAGAGATGGAGTCTAGGAGGGGAAGACAGGCTTCCACAAAGGGAGTGTTTGTGGAAGGGGACTCCAAACATGGAGGAGTCAGAAGGGGTGTGGAGGAAGGGGACTTTAACCTGGGAGGAACCCCGACCTTCTCTAAGACCCCAGGCCAATGAAAGGAGTTCCTTAGAACTTCCACTGGAGTGATTGACTCTTAATTTCTTCCTGTGCCCATGATATTGAAACATTAACTTTAAATCTCCTGGATGGAGAGAGATGGGAGGGGGGCATGGTGCTGGGAAGTTCTTGCCCTTAAAGTTACGCCCCACTGTGGACCCGGAGAGAGAACACATTCCCTCATTCCCCCCTCTGAACAGGAAGCCCAACTTCCGTTGGAACATGGATGTTGATCCTCTTTTTCTACTTCCTGCTGTATTGGGGCATAGAAGGGGTCCTGAAGTTGAGGTTTCCTCCAGAGGCAAGCGGTCCATGATAGAGCCCACAAGCCAAGGACATCCGGGATTTCAGTGGCAGGATTATTTGTGACCTTATGATTCTAGAGGAAACAAATGTGACATGGTGGTTAAAGATGAAAAGCCCAGTGGCCAACAAATATAGAATGGTTATAAATGAGCCTGGGAGAGAACAGAGCCAGGTTCTTGAAGGTCTTTAGCCCTTTGTTTGATTGATTCCTGAGTTCCACGTTTAAAACAACACTTAACTGGTTTACAAAATCGCAGCATTTTTCCTAGGAAGAGACAGGTTCCCTTCCCACTATGAAAAGGATAATCGGAGTCTGAGAGATAGCAAAGTTGAGGGTTATAGTCCTGTTAATGCCAGGATATAAATTAGACTTATGCGTGGTCACTTCCCTGAGGATGTTGTTGGAAAAGCAGATGTAGATCTTCTAAGGGCTTGCAGGGATATCAAGGGTTGTCTCCTGGAACTTCAGGCTGAGGAGCAGAGGGTCTATGACTTTCCTCAGGAGGTATCCAATGCTTCAGCTGAGTGTGATGAATCCATGAGTCTATTTCCACTACCTTAACTGCTGTTGGAGTGGACAGAATGACTGAAAATGATCCCTCCCATGATGGGCCTAGAGAGGGAGGGTCTGAGGGGAGAGAATTAAAAAGCACCAAATCTCTGGGGCAGGAGAGAAATACTGAGAAGATCATGCAGTGTCCAGGAGAAGATTAACTTCCTGGACCTCTATGGTCAGCTTTACCCAGGGCTCTGGAGGGTGACTGCTTGTGCTGGCACTTGGTCCAGGCACCCTAAGTCCTGCCATTGGGTCATCTGATCAGACACCTCAGGCCCTGGGAACCTTCATCTCCTGGAACAGCATGCTTTTCAGTGATTCCCTTGGCACAGTGGGTATGGGTGAGATGGTAGTCCATTCTTCTGGGGACAATTTCTTATAAAATGTCCCTTCAGACTGCACTGGTAACAAGTTCTGCCAGACTGGTGGCCAACCCAAGCCTTTCCCTCATTTGAGCCCCTGGGTCTGCTTGCCTGAAAGCCATGACTAAGGCTGATCTCTCCTGTTCCTTTCAGCCTGTTCCTCCTGGTCTCTATTATAAAACCCCGAGGTTGCCTGGTTCAGTAATGATTCTAGGCTCTGCTCTGGTCCCAAAGCCAGCTTCTGGAGCTTCCTCCTGATATCCGCTGCTGAATAAGTAATCAACTTGTCTTTTTGTGCTATAGCTGGCCTAGAGTTAGAGCCTGAACAACACTATTTTATAAAAGACAAAGTTGTGTTTTAAATAAGTTGTAATGGCTGCCCCATTCTCCTCACAATGACTGCTAGCCTTGGCGTCTGTAAGTAAAATTGCTTGCCTTTGTTTACCGGTAGTGACTAGAATAAACAGCCCAAACTGAGTCCATCATGGCCGCTGTGCCCTGTAATAAATAACTAAGATCTGTTACTCCCACAACAACCCAGATGATGTGCAGACTAAGGCTTATCTTGACTTCTATAAGTCACTTAGATAACAATCCTAGTGACAATATATCCACAATGTGGCCTCTGGCCCTGGGAATGTCCGGAGACTCGCACTCCCCTCTCGGCCCGGGAGATGATTTACGGGACCCCCTAAATGTCTGAATCCCTTCACACCCACCCCCGCCACATACCCTTACCCGAAAGAAAGGTATAAAAGGTAAAGACACCCTCCCTCCGGGGCCACAGTTTGGAGAGATGTGACTCCACTGTGGTCGCCGGCAATAAAGACCCTGCAATTTGGCCTACTTTTGTCTTGGTGTTAACTTCCTATGCTCGGTTCAGTACAACAATGATACTTTGTGTGTGATTGGTAAGGCAAGCCTGAAAAAGATTTTGGTATAAAGAGCTCACCAGGTGCTCGCTGGCCTGAAGAAAGGGGCCCTGCTCTGAGAGAGGGGCTATCAGTAGATTAATTAATAAACTCAAACTTCATCCACTTCAAAACTCTATCTTAAGGCTCTCTCTGAACATATACAAAAAGGAAACTCTATTCTTCTACTGTCTGCTTCCTAGACCCAGAACTAAAGTTAATATCATCAATACTTTAGTTCAGCTAACTGATTTTAAAAGACTTTTTGAGGGCTTAGTTTAGGAACCATCTAATACTTTACAACACTTTAAGAAAAGTGTATTCTGAATACTAATCATTTGGATGTGAAATGTATGGCAGGTGCACCTGACAGCATTAACTTATGCACGCCCTGAGAATGACCCTATGGTCTATGAGGTCTGGGTTCCGAGATAATGAGTCCAAGAGTGACCAATCCAGAGATTCATTCTTTATCTATGAGGAAGATCTGAACCCTGGCCCATCCCATCCTGCAGAACTCAGGCTGCAGAGGAGATTGAGGCCCTTTGTTTTCCATGAAATGAAGGTAGCCAGGAGGAGTTTGCTGAGGTTAGGGTGTTAAGTGAAAATGCTATATAAACTGCATTCTTTCTACAAGTGGCTGCAGTTCTGTCCAGCCACCCCCACCAGACGTCTAGTATATACGTTCCCTCAAAAACCCATTCTCGTTTGCTGGCTCCAGGTCTCTTCTTTAGCCTCTTGAACACGGTGCTATCCCTACTGAAATCAACAGAGATCCGGCACAACAGAAGGGGATGAATTCCAAATAAAACTTAATAATTTAAAAACACGCTCACAAAATGAGGACTGCCTGCACATAGCCTAGCAATTCAAGCAGCCCTGGCGTTACATTTATTTCAAGTCTGTGCTCAAACATCACTTACTCGATGAGGCCAAATCTGACCAGTCTGTTTAAAAGGCTGACTTGTGCCAGGCGCAGTGGCTTATGCTTGTAATTCCAGCACTTTGGGAGGCAGAGGCAGGCAGATCACTTGAGGTCAGGAGTTCGAGACCAGCCTGGCCAACACAGTGAAACCCTGTCGCTACTAAAAATACAAAAATTGGCTGGGCATGGTGGCGGGCACCTGTCATTCCAGCTACTGGGAGGTTGAGATAGGAGAATCGCTTCAACCTGGGAGTTGGAGGTTGCAGTGAGCTGAGATCATGCCACTGCACTCCAGCCTGGGCAACAGAGCTAGATTCCGTCTCAAAAACAAAAAAATGTTGATTTGTTACCCTCTCCACTTTTTCTACCACAACTATAAATACTTATTACGTTTGTTGCCATACCCACTAAGAAGTAAATTCACAAATGCAGAAATTTCTTCTGTTTTGTCAAGTTTCTGTAGAGAAGCTTCTCTTGGGTAGTTACCATGAAAACAAGTCTAAAGAGGGAGGAAAAAAAATAACTTTCCTAGGTGATTAGAAAAAGTTGAAGTTGATACATACAGTCAGTATATGACCCCTTCTCCCCAAGCCCAAGGCAATAAATCACTGGACTTCTCCCTCTTCCTCCATTCATACATTATTCACAATGATTTATGAAAGCCGGCATGTTACTTTTGAATAGCTCAATATCCATGAAAAGCTACTGTTTCCTTATGTGATAAAGTATTCCTTGTATAACCAAGAGCACACAGTTCGATTCTGCTAATTATTAGGCTCATTTATAAAGGAGGCAGTAACAGAACCAAGTCTCAAAGTAAAAATCTGTATCCATCTATGCAGCATTTATTCAAAATTTGCCATGTGTCGAATGAGGATAATTAAGACAGCTTGTTCCCTCCCAAGAAGCTCACTATTTAGTTGTAGGCACCTGAGCTGCAAAATTAATTGTAATATCCTTTGACAGGTGCATTAAGAAATATCTGAACAAGGCCAGGTGAGGAGGCTCACATCTGTAATCCCAACACTTTGGGAGGCTAAGGCAGGCAGATCACAAGGTCAGGAGTTCAAGACCAGCCTGGCCAACATAGTGAAACCCCATCTCTACTAAAAATACAAAAATGAGCCGGGTGTGGTGGCAGGCACCTGTAGTCTCAGCTACTCTAGAGGCTGAGGCAGGAGAATTGCTTGAACCCAGGAGGCAGAGGTTGCAGTGAACCAAGATTGCGCCACTGAACTCCAGCCTGGGCAACAGACCGAGACTGTTTTAAATTAAAAAAGAAAGAAAGAAAGAAATATCTGAACAAAATACAGCACTAGTGTAAGTGACAGTGTAAAGAGCAGGGAGACATACGATTTAATCTTGTTTTAAAAATGTTGCTGTGGCAAGAATGTGGAGGACACACTGGATGTGGTAAACCTGAAGGCAAGCCCACAACAACAGTCTAGGTGAGAAATGAGCTGTAACTGAGACATGGCACGGGGAATGTGCAGTGCCGGACAGGCTGAAGAACAAAGGTGAAAGGTGCTATAATTCACTGAGTGGACACTGCACCCATGGGCTTCCCAAGCATTATAGGGTTATTGAGAACTAATATAATTCACATTTTATGAAGATATAAGGCTCCGAGTGGTTAACTCGTTAAGGCACTTTCAGCCAGGTTTTGGGAGAGCTGTAATTCATATTCAAATGTCTGATTTTAAAGCCCAACCTCTTGGCCTACAGCAAGAATTGGCCTAAAGCAATAATTTAATTGAAACGCATAGCGCTCAGCTTGCTAGTAACACACAGGTAAATATGCAACGTCCACAACAAGAGATACTATAGGCAATATGGCACACGGTGGCATCGCTGAGGTGGAGGCCAACGTTATATAGTAATATAGTGTGGAATGCCTCAGTAAAGTAATGAAGACAGATTTAAAAACGTACACGGATTCTGGCAATCTGGGACTGCCTAGTGACCCAGCAAGTCTATTTCAGTCTAGTGCTGAAGATGAAGTGACATTACAATGGATTTGGTAATTAAATAGGAGCTAGAGACAAGGAGATACGGGTATAGATTTCTCCAGGAAAACATGGCTGTCAAGAGAGACAGGTAACATCTACAGCAGGAAGAATAGCCCAAAGGGAGGCGTCCTTTTTACATTAAAAAAAAAAAAAAACTATGGCAAACATGAATATGAGGCAGGAGTAGAATGCACCTAAAAAGAAAACGGATGAGGTAGTGGAAGATCCAGGGATACAAAAACTAATTGATGAAGCATGAAGAGAACGGGGCGCTCAGGTTTGGACGAATTAGCTTTTGAAAGCGGGTTTTTCCACATCTGATAAATCCTTTGCTTTCCCCTTAAAGCTGAAGGCAGAGAAAGGGAAGCCAGGTGGACTGGGGCTGGAGCATGGGAAGATCTGAAACCGCCCGCACTCGCGTAGAGCGGGTGCCGGGGAGCTGCGCCTAGGGAAGGGCATGCTCTCGCAGTACGGGCTTTTGCTGTGTCACCTCGGAAAGCCACGGGGACCACAACCCCTCCGGGGAGGCCAGAGGGAGTTCTGCAGGGACAATTCTATACAGCAGGGCTTAAGTCCAGGCTCGCCACCGACAGCCGTGTCACTCCTTGGGTCAACACTGGAGCTAACTCTACCAAGTCTCCTCCCAGCATCCCTGAAGGCCGCGCGGGGGACGCGACCCTCCGTCGAGCTCCACACCGACAGCCCGACCCTGGGCGAACCCAGCGACCTGGTCTCGCGGCTTTGCTGCAGCCTCCCGGGCCCACGAGCGTCTCCGCCACCGTGGCAGCCGTCACGGCGCCCTTCCGCGTCCCGAGCGCCGAGGCACCAGCGAGCAGCCGCTCCGGGGTCCAAGACTGGCTGGCAAGCGGCAGCCAGGCCAGGGAAAGCAGCCCCGCAGGGCCCGCACGCCTCCAGCCACTCCACACTCGGACGCTCCGAGTCTCAACAAGCAAGAGCCGCCCCGGGGTGAAAGCGGGGTCAAGGGGACGTGAGCGCGCACAACGAAGCGGGGCGCACTGACCCCGCTGAGAGGAGCGCCATGGGAGAGGACGTTACCTCCAACATGCCTCTCCTGCTCGCCTCGGCCGTGTCGATGAGCGTGTTGTCCAAGTCAAAGAAAACGGCCCGTCCGCGGCTCAACCCCATAGCGCCGACCGCGCGCGCGACCCGTAGCCTTGCTGTCGCCACCTGCGCATGCGCAAGGCGGGCTGCCCGGGAATCGTGGGAGGAGCTGCGAGGTCACCAGACCCTCTCCCGGCGCCGGTGGAATCCCCTCGATCGGTCTCATTCACTGCACCGCTGAGAACAGCGAGATCCCGCGAGACTCCGCGGATCTGGGCTCTCAAGAGCCGGGAAGCGTGCGTCCGCCCCGCTGGGTGTCGCGACTTTTCAGTCAGTGGTGGTGTCTGGGGTTGGTCAGAAGTACAGCGCTCTTCCCTGGTGGCCGCCAGCTTATCTCTTTCCTCACTGAGCCCCCTCCGGCGCGAGGGACCGTCATCACTGCCCCGAGGGAAGTTGTCCGCGTGCCAGGCGCCGGGGAGCGGGCCCTCCAGGTGGGCGGTGACGCAGCGCGGAGACGGCGCCGGGCTTCGGCGGGCCCCGTGTGGGCAGTGAGCGCCCGCAGTCCTAGCCTGCCAGTGCGCTCAGGTAACTGTCGGCTTGCGAGCGTCGGGGTCGGCGGGAGATGGAGCCTGCGCATTCCGGCCTCGCGGCCTGCGCGCGCTGTGCTCCACACTCGTAGCCCGCAGTTTCCGGCCTTAGCGGGGTGGAATCCCTGACGCCTGGGCCCTCGCCAGCACGTTTTTGAAGGATGTGACTTGGGTCTTTTACAACCCTTGTTTGGCAGCTGTGCCCGAAGACGGAGGGGCTGCGTAGTAGTGGCTGCCCCATGTTTTGCCGTCCCTGGTTGCTCTCCTGAAAGCTTGCATTCTCAGGTCTTCGAATGCCTTTTTCTCGGTAGTTTTCAGACATAGCAAGAGGCTGAGGGACGTCGACCGCCTGTTAAATTCGCGGAAGAGCTGTAGCAACTCTTTGCCTCCTAGTGCAGGCAGAACGGGGATCGTGACGCTAATCTCTGATCTTTGTCTCTCTTGGGTAACTTTACTGTAATTTGGATATGTGGTCATCATTAGTGACCAGAAATTGACTGTCAGGTACTACAGAGCTACGGGCCAATTACCTGATTTTGTTTAGACAGTGAGCTAAGAGTGGTTTTTCATTTTTAAATTTATTTTTATTTTTGAGGCAGAGTCTTGCTCTGTCGCCCAGGCTGGAGTGCAGTGGCGCGATCTTGGCTCACTGCAACCTCTGCCTCCTAGGTTCGAGCAATTCTGCCTGAGCCTCCTGAGTAGCTGGGATTACAGGTGCGCGCCACCACGCCTGGCTAATTTTTGTATTTTTAATAGAGACAGTTTCACCAGGTTGGCCAGGCTGGTCTCGAACTCGTGACCTCGTGATCCTCCTGCTTTGGCCTCCTAAAGTGTTGGGATTACAGGCGTGAGCCACCATGCCTTACCAAGAGTAATTTTTGTTTTTTTTTTGAGACAGAGTCTCGCTCTGTTGCTGGGCTGGAGTGCAGTGGCGGGATCTCGGCTCACTGTAACCTCTGCCTCCTGGGTTCCAGCGATTCTGCTGCCTCAGCCTCCCAAGTAGCTGGGACTGCAGGCGCATGCCACCACGCCCAGCTAATTTTTGTATGTTTAGTAGAGATGGGGTTTCACCGTGCTGGCCAGGATGGTCTCGAGCTCTTGACCTCGTGATCTGCCAGCCTTGGCCTCCCACAGTGCTGGGATTACAGGCGTGAGCCACGGTGCCCGGCCAAGAGTGATTTTTGCATATGTAAATTGATTTTGAAAATCAAAAGAACAGTATTTTGTTACACATGAAAATCATGAACTTCAAATTTTAGTGCCCATAGTTTCGTAAGAACATGGCACACTCATTTCTGTATCGTCTATGCCTGCTTTTGCCATACAGAAGCAGAGTTGAGTAATTCCGAGTGAGACCACGTGGCTGGAAACCCTAAAATATTCATTATTTAGCCCTCTAGAGAAAAAAATTGCCACCCTCTAGCCTCACTGGTGGAACTCCTTAACAGGCTGCTGAAGTTCGGTAGGTTAGATTGATGTTGATGTTTATATTAATAGGAGTTTCTTCTGCAGTGTTAGACTGCCTGCAGTTTCTGTATTTTATGGAGCACAATCACAGTTGACATCTCATTGCTCCTGTGGAGAATAAACACATACGCATTCATTCCTCAAAACCATGACTCCTTTTTCTGGTTACCTCGTTGATGTACAGGGCTAGTCTATCAATCGTGGTCACTTAGATTAGCAATCAGCCAAAATTATGAGTGCATTAATTGGAATTATTTTTAATTGCCAGAAATGTCAGAATCAGTTTAGCATAAAACTGCTATAGGCACAGGAAACTTATAGGATTGGAACAGTTTTTTTTTTTCTGACTTGCATACAGAGTTTGTTAATTTAGGGATAAATCTAACCTTAGATGAGGCATAGCAGTCTGTATACCCCTTTTAAGGTGATGAGTTGTTTAACAAATTTCCTTTTTTGACAAATCATCTAATGGCATTCCATGATTTGTCCAACTTTGCTAGTTATATAATGGCTAGTTGCGGTAAAACCTGACAGCTTTATTATTTTATTATTAACTATTTTTGAGAAAAGAGTTTCACTCTTGTCGCCCAGGCTGGAATGCAGTGGTGTGATCTCGGCTCACTCCAATTTCCACCTCCTGGGTTGAGGTGATTCTCCTGCCTCAGCCTCCGAAGTAGCTGGGACCACAGGCACGCACCACTATGACAAGTTAATTTTATATTTTTAGTAGAGACGGGGTTTTGCCTTATTGGTTAGGCAGGTCTCGGATTCCTAACCTCAGGTGATCCGCCCACCTCACCCTCCCAAAGTGTTGGGATTATAGGCGTGAACCACCACACCTGGCCAGCTTAATTTTTTTAATTAATATTATTCAAGACAGGGTCTTGCCCTGTTGCCCAGGCTGGAGGGCAGTGGTGCAACCTTGGCTCCCTGCAGCCTCTGCCTCCTGGACTCAAGTAGTCCTTTTACCAGCTTGGCTAATTTTTTTTTAATTTTTTTTTTTTTTTTTTTTTTTTTAGACAGGAGGTCTCCCTACATTGCCCAGGCTGGTCTCAAACTCACAGGCTCAAACAGTCCCCCTGACTTGGCCTCCCAAATTGCTGGGATTACAGGCGTGAGCCACCACACCTTGCCTGACAGCTTTAATTCCTTCTGGATTAAATGTCTGGAAACTTCAGGATGTTACAATTAACATTTGTGGATGAATGAGTCTTCTGTGGCATTTTAAGGTGGTGAGATGTACAGACTCATTACAGATGGACCCTAGTTTGTTAAGCACAGTACTTAAACTGGCCATTTTGACAGATTAACACTAGTAGTTAGAGGACGGCTTCAAATTTGCAGGAAGCAAGGTCTGAGTAGAAGATTTGTAAGTTGCCTTTCTCAGTGGCTCATGCCTGTAATCTCAGCACTTTGGGAGGCTGAGGCAGTCAGACTGCTTCAGGCCAGGATTTTGAGACCAGCCTCGGAAACATGGTGAGACCCTGTCTCTACAAAAAAATTTGAAAATTAACTGAGTGTAGGGGTGTGTACCTGTGTTTCCATCTGTTTGGGAGGTTGAGGTTGGAGAATAGCTTGGGCTCAGGAGATTGAGGCTACAGTGAGCTGTGGTCCTGCCTCTGCACTTTAGCCTTGGCGACAGTGAGACCCTGTTTCTTAAAAAAAAAAAAAAAAAGAAAGATTCGTGACTGTGACACTTGCTCTAGGAACAAATGGAAATGGAACTGTAGTGATGCTTCTGCATTCTTCCCTCTGCAGAATGGCTCCATTGTTGGGCAGATGCTGATGCCCAGCATTGAGCCTGTCCTCTCCTGCCTTAGGGGAAGTCTCCCGTGGCCTTTCCCACCCACCTCCCCTGTGAAAGTTCATTACAGCCGAACAGCTTCAAGAGCAAGGTGTGCCTTCTGATTTAAAGTTTTCTCAGATTAGGGCATTGCCAGGTTGATAGGGATGAAACAGAAGCAACAAGGGGAGAATCTCA
>CAUYLG010046549.1:0-26019 GCA_963573385.1 Cacajao melanocephalus | reverse complement strand
CTTGTTCTCTTGCTGATGAGGAGCTGCGATCCCCTGTAGGAGGAGAGGCATTCTGATATCGGGTGTTCTCAGCCTTTTTGCACTGGTTTCTTCCCATTTTTGTGGATTTATCCACCTGTCGTCTTTGTAATTGCCGACTTTCAGATTGGGTCTGAGTGGACGTCTGGCTTGTTGGTGATGAAGTTTTTTCTGTTTCTTTGTTTTCCTTCGGCGGACGCCCCTTCCCCACAGAGCTAGGCCTTCCCGAGTTCAGCTGTGCTTACTGTGAAACTCTCAGTCCTCAGCGCTTCCAATTGCTGTTCTCTTTGTGGGGATGGGACCAGCCGAGCCCAACTCAAAGGGCACCCAGTCCTGTATACTCTGCACTGAGAAGCACCGCACCGTGCCGGGGCGCTGGCAAAACAGCCGCGCCGGCCAAAAGAGTCGTGCTGGCGACCCGTGTGGCTCCTCCGCTGGGTAGCTCCCAGTTTGTGGGCAACAGAAATTCGTCTGAAATTACGGCGTCCACTCGCTCTCTGTGCTTTCACTGGGAGCTACAATCCTGAGCTGCTGCTAATCAGCCATCTTGGATCTCTCTCCTTGAGTCACATCTTTATTTATGCTTGTAAGATGTTTTGGCTCCACTCTGACTTTTGTCACCATATAGTTTATTTTAATTACATGTGGACTGCCCCCTCACAGATTTTTGAAGATCTTTAAAGTCAGATACCATGGCTTGTTTATTTTTCTAAATTTCACATAAGCTGTGTGCCCATATAATCATGATTATATATATTATGTAGAAATATATAATTTATTATTAGTTTAATAAGTTAGGATAATATAGAAATATACTGAGTAAAACATGAAAATTCTCTCTTACTATTTCCCTTCATAATTATGTCCCTGAGGGAACGACTGCTTACAATATCCTGTGTATTCTAGAGCTTTCCTGTTATCCAGGCACATATGCGTATGTGTGCATATCTGCAGTGTATACATTTATGCACACAAATGCAATCACATTCTAAACAGTGTTATTTTCACATAACAATGGTCTCTGGAGATTATTCCATATCAGTACCTATACATCTATCTAATTGATTTATTGAGATACAGTTCATGTGTAAAATTTATCCTTTCAAATTATACAATGAAATACTTTTTTGTATATGCACAAAGTTGTACAGACATCCCCATTATCTAATTCCAGAACATTTTCCTTTCCCCAAATAGAAAATTCATATCCATTAGCAATCAATTAGCAATAATTCCCATTCCCCATTCCCTTTAGCCCCCGGTTACCACTGATCTACTTTCTGTCCATAGATTTACCTATTCTTGACATTTCATATCAATGGAATCCCCTGCTATGTGGCATTCTGTGTCTGGCTTCTTTCACTCAGCATCATGTTTTAAGGTTCATCCACATTGTAGCATGTACCAGAACTTCATTCCTCTTTATTGCCAAATAATGTTCCATTGTGTGGATATACCACTTTTCTTTATCCATTTGTCAGTTGATAAACATTTGGGTTTCTGGTTTTGGTCATTATAAATAATGCTGCTATGAACGTTTGTGTACAAGTTTTCACATGAACATGTTTTCATTCCTCTTGATTGTATACCTAGGAGTAAGCTTGTTGTGTCTTCCGGTAACACTCTGTTTGGCCTTTTGAGGTATTTCATTATGTTTAATGCTTGATTATTCTCCGTAATATGTAGTAAAATGTACCCGAAGTTATTTAACCACTCCTCTATTGATGGAAGTTTACATTCTGTTTCCTTTTTTTTTTCTTTAAATATATAGAGATGGGTGTCTTATTGTGTTGTCTAGGCTGTTCTTGAACTCCTGGGCTCAAACAATCCTCCTACCTTGGCCTCCCAAAGTACTGGGATTACAGGTGTGAGCCACCATGCCTGGCCAATGTTCTTTCCTTATTCACCTTCTTGAAATTCTTTCTGTTGTCCCATTCCTCCTTTCCTGTGACCCTGGCACATAACTGGCTAAGGATTAATTTTATTTTCTGAGTTGGGTTCTGACTTTTTGCCAAAAGAAACAGTGAATCAGCCAGGGTTGTATAATGAGATCCTGAAATGTACAGTTATGAAGAACATTATACTAGAACTTAATCATCTCAAGCAGGGTGATATCAGCTTATGATTTTAGTCATCTGGAATATAAACTATAAATGTACAGTTTTGTGATCATATAACAGTGGCCTCTATAGAGTTTTTGTATCAGCACGTAGCGATCTATTTAATTTTTTTGTTGAGATACAATTCACTTGTAAAATTCATCCTTTTGAAAGTATACAATCAAGTAGTTTTTGGTATATTCATAAAATTGTACAACCATCATCATTATTTAATTTCAGAACATTTAGACTGCAATTTAAAGAGAATTCATAATATCCTTTTTGAGACACAGTCTCGCTCTGTTGCCTAGGCTGGAGTGCAGTGGCGCGATCTCAGCTCACTGCAACCTCCACCTCCCGGATTCAAGCAGTGCTTCTTGCTGGCATTACAGGTGCGTACCACCACACTTGGCTAATTTTTGTATTTTTAGTAGAGGCAGGGTTTCGCCGTGTTGGCCAGGCTGGTCTCAAACTCCTGACCTCAAGTGATCAACCTGCCTTGGCCTCTCAAAGTGCTGTGATTATAGGTGTGAGCCACCGCACCCAGCCTAGACTACAAATTAAAGAGAGTTTGTAATATCCTTAACATGAATATCCCAAACATCGACTTGTTTTCACAGGTTCCCTACTTCAGCAAAGCGTGGCAGCGTGTGATACAGATACCACTGCTTTCAGGTATTTCACTCTCCTCTGAAACATTCACATAGCATTTTATAGTTGAGTGTATTTATATCATGGTTATTTGTTTTATCTTCAGCCTCTTGTCCTTTAAGTCCGGATCAGCTGTCAGATTGTTGCGAGAGTCTCATTGCTGTCCTTGAGTAAGTAATATATTTGTTCTACCAAAAAATAAAAAATAAAGTTTGTTGCTTATAAGATTCCTTTCTGATAGATATCTCTTATAAGGAATTCCTTTTGTGAGGAAGTTAAGCATAACACTTGTTTTTATAATAAAATATCTTGACTGTTTTTACAATGTCTACTTCCCATGTGTCGTGCAACTAGTAAACTGAGCATTCTCTAAAATGAGTACCTACTGTTTATATGAGCATAGAGTACCTTTGGTGACTACCCTAAGTCATACAGTGTTGTCACACTGATTTTGAGTCTTCTGGCTGGGTGCAGTGGCTCACGCCTGTAATCCCAGCACTTTGGGAGGCCAAGGTGGGCGGATCACTTGTGGTCAGGAGTTCATGACCAGCTTGGCCAACATGGTAAAACCCCGTCTCTACTAAAAATACAAAAATGAGCTGGGCATGGTGGTGGGCACCTGTAATCACAGCTACTTGGGAGGCTGAGGCAGAAGGATCACTTGAACCCTGGAAGTGTTGGTTGCAGTGAGCTAAGATCATGCCATTGCACTCCAGTCTGGGCGACAGAGCGAGACTCTGTCTAAAATACATATATATATTTTGAGTCTTCTAAGAATTTAGAAGCCTATCTTTTGGTATCTGTAGGCTTTCAAGACATAATCATGGTAGCAAATAGTAGTCTTTGTTCCCGTGGGTAGATTCTTTTATTCCATGTAGAATGCCATCAAAGACTCCTGTTAACTCATTTCCTAATCATATGTCATGTACCAGCACTTTAGTGTTTAAAATTACTGAAAGCTTGGACAGGTAGATGACTATGGAAAGCTACAAAGGCCAGTAAAATCTAGTGAATCTGACAGATTATTAACTAATTAATATACTCTCTCGAAGATGTCCAGTCTCAGATGATCTTGACCTGATCGGAATTGCCAAGCAGTATATCCAGTTAGAACTTCCGGCTTTTGCATTAGCTTGTCTGATGCTCATGCCCCACTCAGAGAAAAGACACCAGCAAATTAAGGTATCGTGCGTATGATTCCTTTGGGCTGCCAAGGAAATAGAAGATCTCATCTTGCATGTCCCTTGCAAAAGGTTGCATTTTCATTTCAGCAAACCTGTAAAGCATGAATACATGAGATATGAGTGAGGCTTGTATGGGGGCTTAGTGGGAAGTAAGACTGGAAGATACATTAAGGCCAGCTAAGGAATGTCTTACAAGGGGTTTGGGCCTTGTTCTCTATCAGTGGGGAAACAAGCGATTATTTTAGAACACCAAGCAGGCCGGGCGCGGTGGCTCACGCCTGTAATCCTAGCACTTTGGGAGGCCGAGGTGGGTGGATCACCTGAGGTCAGGAGTTCAAGACCAGCCTGGCCATCATGGTGAAACCCTATCTTAAAAAAATAAAATAAAAAATAAAAAAGAACACCAAGCAAATGATGAAGGAAGTATTTTAGAAGGAATAACCCATTAACCCATGTAGGCTTGGTCAGAAGAGAGGGCAAGAAGGGAAACTTGGGAAGCTGTTGCATTTGAGTAGAATTTTATCTCATTTGATCTCTTCATAACAACCTTGTGCATAGGCAGGGAAAGTTTGAGGGTTAAATACCCACAACAGGGTCTGGTAATGAACTTGAACAAGACAAGAAGGCTATAAGGAAGGCAGCTGACTTAGCAATTGAATGTGGGAGATAAAAGGGAGGGAGAGTCAGATTTTATGTGTGGGTACCCATCAGAAGGAGCCACGAGCATGTTGGGGACGGAATTTTAAAAAAAACTCTCATTTCCTTTATAATATAGAACAAATAGAACAAAGCATTTTGGAATGTTTTATAGTTATCTTCCCTGCAGGTAGGCATGCCAGTAGATAGAGATCTACATGCATTCATGCCCTTTTTTTTTTTTTTTTTTTTTTGTGGGGGGCTATCACTGTTACCCAGGCTGGGGTGCAGTGGCACAATTTCAGCTCCCTGCAAAGTCACCGCCTGGGTTCAGGTGACTCCCAAGTAGCTGACATTACAGGCTCCCACCACCACACCTGGCTAATTTTTGTATTTAGTAAGAGTTGGGGTTTGCCATGTTGGCCAGGCTGCTCTCACACTCCTGACCTGAGGCAATCCACTGGCCTTGGCCTCCCAAAGTATTGGGATTATAGGCGTGAGCCACCGCACTTGGCTGAACATGCTTATTTTTAATTTGTCATTTGGTCTATTAATTACATTTTTTAAAGCCGTCTGTGCCTGTCTTTAACTTTTTCCCTTCTTTTCATCATTCATACAGTCGTCCCTTGATGCCATTCAGCGTTTCAGTATTTAAATAGATTCCTTTTGGCATTTTAGAATGACAAAATACCTGATCAGTGGCTCTTGCTGTTGGAATAAGTAATAATACTTCCCTATTATTTCTGCTTTGATTTTTCTCTAGAATTTTCTAGATTCATGTGACCCGCAGGTTATTTTAAAGCAATTGGAAGAGCATATGAGCACGGGCCAGCTAGCAGGATTTTCACATCAAGTAAGAGGCAGTTTCATCTCCTTTTTGCTATGAAAATTTTGATACTAGAAGGTAATCATTTTTCCAAACCAAGATTAAGCTGCAAACTGCTGTCTGTTTGTTACGTATAGAATTATTTTGCTTTTATTAAAGCCTCAGTAATTTTTAATTTTTTTTGAGACGGAGTCTTGTTCTGTTGCCCAGGCTGGAGTGCAGTGGTGTGATCTCGACTCACTGCAGCCTCCGTCCCTCAGGTTTAAGTGATTCTCCTGCCCCAGCCTCCTGAGTAGCTGGGATTACAGGCGCGTACCACCGTGCCCGGCTAATTTTTGTATTTTTAGTAGAGATGGGGTTTCACCATATTGGCCAGGCTGGTCTTCAACTCCTGACCTCATGATCCACCCGCCTTGGCCTTCCAGAGTGCTGGGATTACAAACGTGAGCCACGGTGCCTGGCCAGCCTCAGTAATTTTTTTAAAAGGCAGGGACCCTGACTTTTGTTGGAAAATTTGTAGCCTTAAGTGCTTTTGATTGAAAACAGATCTTTGGCCGGGCACGGTGGCTCATGCCTATAATCCCAGCACTTTGGGAGGCCAAGGCGGTTGGATCACGAGATCAAGAGATTGAGACCATCCTGGTCAACATGGTGAAACCCTGTCTCTACTAAAAATACAAAAATTAGCTGGGCATGGTGATGCATGCCTGTAATCCCAGCTATGCAGGAGGCTGAGGCAGGAGAATTGCTTGAACCCAGGAGGCGGAGGTTGCGATGAGCCGAGATCACACCATTGCACTCCAGCCTGGGTAACAAGAGCGAAACTCTGTCTGAAAAAGAAAAAAAAAGAAAAGAAAACAGATCTTCTTCCTCATAAAAAAGTCTCAAAGTTAAAAAAAAAAAAAAAAAAAAAAAGAAAGAAAGAAAGAAAAAAGGCCAGGCGTGGTGGCTCACACCTGTAATCCAAGCACTTTGGAGGCCAGGGCGGGCAGATCACCTAAGGTCGGGAGTTCAAGACCAGCCTGACCAACGTGGTGAAACCCTGTCTTAAAAAAAAAAAATAAAAAAGTCTTAAAGTGCACAACAACAATTATTTATTGACTGATACTGACAGGCCTCCTTTCCCTCTTCACCCCCTCAAAAAGGAGGTGCAGTCACAGTGCAGTGCTAATTGGGCTTCCGATTGTCAGAAATGTTTCAATATTGAATAAAGCCTTGGAATTTAACAAATTTAATGATACCTGTCCTTTTATAGATTAGAAGTCTGATTCTGAATAATATCATCAATAAGAAGGAGTTTGGGATTTTGGCAAAGACCAAATACTTTGACATGTTGAAGATTCACATGATTAATACCAACAATATCACTGAACTAGTACACTATTTGGCAGATGACTTAAGGTAAGTTAATTTTCAAAAAAACTTACTGTGGAATTTCGTTAAAATCTATCTTTATGTTGTAGGAAAATGTCAAACAATTGTAGAGCTATTTGGTTGTAATTAAAAGTTCAAAATATTAAATCTCTCATTACTGCATATGTCAAAAAGTGAATCATTTAATAACCCAATTTCTTAGAACATTACCTTAGAATCTGACAGTTAAACAGGTCATCTGAATCCCCAAATCGAGTGTCTCACAGTCCTGCTCTAAGTCCTACATTACAATTTTATGTCTTAGACACTTGCTCAGAACATTAATGACTTTATGTAACACATCATTTTTGCTAAGCCTGGTTATCTAATTTTCCAGCACCCACAAGTTTAGGAATAATAAGCTTCTTGGGATAGAGCTGGGGGCGGATATGGAAACTGAACGGGAGAAGGAAGAAGTGGGCTGACACTAAAGAAAGGGAGGTTCAAGACTGCAGGACGCACCGGATCCATCCCTGCGTGTGGTCTAGCCGTGCTGGCGCTTGAGAGGTCTTTCTTTCTCGTTACCACTCCATGGATTTCCATCTGCTTGTTTATCTCTTGTGATCCAGCCATAATTAGATATTCTTATTTCTGAGCAAGTATTTTTTGAGTTTAATCGATACATATAATAAGCTGGACATATTTGAAGTCTGCAGTTTAGTAAATTTTGACATATGTATACCTATGAAGTCATCACCACAATCAAAAGAGTGAACATATCACCTCTGAAAGGTTCCTCATGCCCTCTGTGAAGTTGATTACACAAATTACGTCATTCTTGCAATATCCAAATACGTTAGAGTAGAGGGGCCCATGGAAAAAGCACTCATAGTACAAAAGATTTCTCCAAAAATGTAATTCTGGCCAGGTGGGTGGCTCACGCCTGTAATCCCAGCACTTCAGGAGGCTGAGGCAGGCGGATCACCTGAAGTCAGGAGTTCGAGACCAGCCTAGCCAACATGGTGAAACCCCATCTCTACTGAAAATACAAAAATTAGCCAGGCATGGTGGCGCATGCCTGTAATCCCAGCTACTCAGGAGGCTGAGGTGGAAGATTCACTTGAACCTGGGAGGTGGAGATTGCAGTGAGCTGAGATGTAATTCACTGCAAGTGTGACTGCTGAAACTGTCTGTTGTAACCTGAGACTAGTTTTGTCTATAGCTGCTGAGATAATTTGCTGTATTTCTAGGACTAATTTTGCTCACCACTGTCACCCACCAGTCAGCTTGCTGGCTCCCCAAACCCTTACCTAATGCCTGTAAACTTTCTTAAAGAACAATATGTGGCCGGGTGCAGTGGCTCACGCCTGTAATTCCAGCACTTTGGGAGGCCGAGACAGGTGGATCACTTGAGGTTAGGAGTTTGAGACCAGCCTGGCCAACATGGTGAAACCCCGTCTCTACTAAAAATACAAAAAACTAGCCGAGTATGGTGGCGGGCACCTGTAATCCCAGCTACTCCGGAGGCTGAGGTAGAAGAATTGCTTGAACCCGGGAGGTGGAGGTTTGCAGTGAGCCGAGATCATGCCATTGCACTCCAGCCTGGGCAACAAGAGAAAAACTCCATCTCTCTCTCTGTTTCTCCCTCTCTCTGTCTCTCACACAAACACACACACACACACACACACACACACACACACACAATGTAACATGTCTCTATATCATAGAGATTGGTGTCTACATTTTAATTTTGATTTCAATGCTTTTTCTTTCTTTTCTTTTTGATACAGGGTCTTGCTTTGTCACCCAGGCTGGAGTGCAGTGGCACAAACATGGCTGACTTCTGCCTCAACCTCCTGGGTTCAAGCGATCCTCCCACCTCGGCCTCCAGAGTCTCTGGGATTACAAGCGCCCAACACCACACCTGGCTAATTTTATGTTTTTTGTAGAGACAGGGTTTTGCCATGTTGCCCAGGCTGGTCTCGAACTCCTGGACCCAAACCATCTGCACACCTTGGCCTCCCTGAGTGCTGGGATTATTGGCACAAGCTACTGTGCCTGGCCTAACACTTCTTTTTCTTTTTGATTCTGTAGTTTAGATGAAGCTTCAGTCTTGATAACTGAATATTCAAAGCACTGCGGAAAACCTGTGCCTCCAGATGCTGCTCCCTGTGAAATTCTGAAGGTAAGGCTAACGGAGAGTTCTTAGGTTCTAACTTGACACTGTTTATATTTGTAGGCTATTGAAATCAACCAGCCTTTTCTAGTGTTCGGGAGATAAATGTATTTTTATGTGTAATTGTAGTTTTTATATTTTACTTTTTGTGTTAGAGAGTTCTAAACTAGAAATCAAGAGGCCACAGTTCTAATCTCAGCTTGTCCCTATAGGCAACAAGGCCTAGTGTGAGCTTAGTCTTCAGATCTGCACCCCATGGTCTCTCAGGTGCTTTCCAGCATTACCATTACTCATAAGGTGGTGTTTTTAATATTGAAGTGGGTGAAAACCTGATTTCTAAAAGGTGTTGATTACTGTCATGCTTGGGTATTAATTGCTTTTTAAATTAATTATTCATCTTTAATTACCTAAAACATATGTTCACTATAGAAAAAAGAGAAGTTTGACTGGGCATGATGGCTCATGCCTGTAATCCCAGCACTTTGGGAGGCTGAGGCGGGTGAATCACATAAGGTCAGGAGTTTGAGATCAGTCTGGCTAACATGGTAAAACCTCATCTCTACTAAAAATACAAAAAAATTAAAAAAGGCGTGGTAGCAGGCAAGAGGCAGGAAAATCACTTGAACCCAGGAGGCGGACATTGCAGTGAGCCAAGATTGGGCCATTGCGCTCCAGCCTGGGCAACAAGAGCAAAACTTCATCTCAAAAAAAGAGAAGTATAGAGGAGCCAAAACTAATGATAATAATAATACTAAACTGATCTCCAAAATCTCACTATCCAGACATAGGATCACTATTAACATTTTGTTGTACATTCTTCTAAGTTTTTTGTATATAAAATGTGCACATAATTTATTTTACTCCTATTTTGAACTTGCTTTGATCATGTTTTGGTAGTTTTATTTTTTACTTGCCGTTTTCCAGATCAGAATATTTTGATAGCTTTAGTAAACCTAAATATAGTGGCTTATTTCTTCCTTTGGTCCAGATCAGGCATATTATAATAAGTCCGCATTTTGTTACCTCTCATTAATAACTTACAGGGCTCACCTCCAGTCAGTTGTGCTCAATGGCATAAGATTACTTTTTTTCCAGAAAGGGAGAATGTTGATTCGGGAGACAAATTCATGGCCTTTAAAAATTGTTTCTCTCTCATCTGCCTAAAATGCCAAATAGTTTTATATGTAGATTTTTATCTCTTCACTTAAGTCTTTAAGTTCTGTACTTTATTTGACCATTTTCAATTTGAAAAACTGACGTAAAAATCACTTCTGTGCTTCTTCCCATTTAGATGTTTCTTAGTGGATTGTAGTAAATCATTGAACCTTTTTTGCAAGGAGGACAAGAATTTCAGAGTCTGCTATTAATGGAACATATGTATTACAGTTTTTAAATCGTGCTGTTATAGTTATTACAGTTTTTAAATTGTGTATTATAGCTATTTGTCCAACATTACCCCACATGTAATAAATAAAACACCTAATATGAGTATAATTGCCCCATAAGGAACTCATGTCCTGAATTAATAAGTCTTTTCATTGCCAGTTACTTGTGCGATTTATAGAGACTATCAACTTTTTACACCACATATGAAGGAAACAAAGTACAAAAATAGTTTGCTCTCTCCAAGAAAAGTGAGTGCTTGGCCAGGCGCAATGGGTCACACCTATAATCCCAGCACTTTGGGAGGCCAAGGCAGGTAGATCACGAGGTCAGGAGTTTGAGACCAGCCTGGCCAAGATGGTGAAACCCCATCTCTACTAAAAATACAAAAATTAGCTGGGCACAGTGGCAGGTGCCTGTAATCCCAGCTACTCAAGAGGCTGAGGGAGGAGAATCACTTGAACCCAGGAAGTGGAGGTTGCAGTGAGCCAAGATCATGCCACTGCACTTTAGCCTGGGCGACAGAGCAAGACTTCATCTCAAAAAAAAAAAAAAAGAAAAAAGAAAAGTGAGTGCTTATAGCCTTTTTCTTCCATATAAAAAAGTAAGAATAACAGTCTTTTTAATGTTATTCTAAGAAAACATTGATATAATTCTAAGAAAACATTGTATCAGCCATTGGCCAGTCAGGAAAATAAAAGCCACTCTAGATATGCCAAGCAGAGAAGAATTTCACGCCAGGGATTAGTTATAAAGTTCTTCAAAAGACTGAAAGAGCAGAAGGGAGGTAGAAGGGGGAGCGAGACAAAAGGAAAGAAGGGCTTTGCAGCCATAGATCAGAAGCTGCTCCTGCCCCTGGCTTAGAGCCCTGAGCCCATGTTTGCCACTGAGTTGTTGGAGCTGCTGCAGCCACTGCTGTGCTCAGAAGCCCAGGAGTCTGTCCGCCATTGCTGCTGACAAGTTACACTGCGGCTGCCCAAGCTGCCAAGCCACCACCAAAAGAAGAAACATATCGCCAGGCATGGTGGCTAACACCTGTAATCCCAGCTTTGGAAGCCAAGGCGGGTAGATCACAAGGTCAGTAGTTCAAGACCACCCTGGCCAATATGGTGAAACCCTGTCTCTACTAAAAATACAAAAATTAGCTGGCATGGTGGCACGCGCCTGTAGTCCTAGCTACTCGGGAGGCTGAGGCAGAAGAAACTCTTGAACCCAGGAGTCCAGGGTTGCCGTGAGCCTAGATCACGCCACTGCACTCCAGCCTGGGTGACAGAGCAAGACTCCATCTCCCCCCCGCAATAAAAGAAGAAGAAACATCTCTGCACTTTCTCCAAGCTTCTAGTTCATACACCGGTGCCAAGAAATAGCAGAACCAAACTGGAAGCCACCTGGCTAAAAGTCTGAGAGCAGCGGTCTGTGGCTTTAAATCCCCAGCATGGCAGTGAAGGGCCTAGAAGGGCATGTGGAGTGAAAAGCCAGCACACAGAAGTGTTCATTACACCTGTTATTCTGCCTTTGTAGTCTTTTGCCATACTTGTAAATAACTTAAGTGGATTTGATATTACTGGAATCGTTTGTCTTTGTTTTGCCAGTTGAAGATTTCTAAAAAAACTCTATATAATATCATGATTAAACACAGGTTTTGGAGTAAAATAAGTCTGGATTTGTATTCTGGTTCTATCACTTACTAGCTGTGTGGGCCTGAGCAAGTTATTTAATTTCCCACAGACTTTTTTAAATAAATAAATAAATAAATAAATAAATAAATAAATAAATAAAAAATGAAAAGAGAGAAACAAGGCGGTCTTGCCCTGTCATCTAGGCTGGAGTGTAGTGGTATGACCGTAGCTCACTGTAACACCAAACTCCTGGGCTTAAGGGATCCTCCCTCTTCAGCCTCCCGAGTAGGGATTACAGGCACACACCACCATGACGTCCTGATTTTTAAATTTTTTTGTAGAGACAAGATCTTGCTTTCTTGCATTCTTGCCCAGGCTGGTCTTGAACTCCAGGCCTCAAGTAGTCCTCCCACCTTGGCCTCCCTAAGTGCTGGTATTACAGGCATGAGCCACCTCTCCTGGCCTAATTTATCACCATCTTAATTCCCTCAAAATGAGGACAGTAAAAGTATCTACCTTCTAGTGGCAAGAGGTTTGAATCAGTTCTTATAAAGCATCTAGGCTGGGCGCAGTGGTTCACGCCTGTAATCCCAGCACTTTTGGAGACTGAGGTGGCAGATCACAAGGTCAGGAGATCGAGATCATTTTGGCTAATACAGTGAAACCCCATCTCTACTAAAAACACAAAAAAATTACCCAGGCATGGTGGCACTCACCTGTAATCCCAGCTACTTGGGAGGCTGAGGCATGAGAATCATGTGAACCCAGGAGGCAGAGGTTGCAGTGAGCCAAGATTATGCCACTGTACTCAAGCCTGGGTGACAGGGCAAGACTCCATCTCAAAAACAAAAATGCATCTAGCACAGTACCCCTAAGTGCTAAAAATGCTATATGATTATGTAGGTTTCTATTTAACTAATTGCAAGTTTCTAAATTGTAGGTGCAATAATAAAATTATTTTGTACTTTGAAGGTGTTATACTAAATGTTTCTGAACAATAATTAGTTTAAAATGCAAATTACTTAATTTGCAATGATATTTTTAATGACATTTGACCTATATTTAAAACATAGCCCATTAACTATTTACATAGGTCTTAGACTTCTCATAAGGATCATAACAAGTAAGAATAGCTGGGCTGGCTGGATGTGGTGGTTCATACCTGTAATCCCAGCACTTTGGGATGCTGAGGGTGGTGGATCACCTGAGGTCAAGAGTTCAAGACCAGCCTGGCCAATATGGTGAAACCCTGTCTCTACTAAAAATACAAAAAAATTAGGCGTGATAGTGGGCACCTGTAATCCCAGCTACTTGAGAGACTGAGGCAGGAGAATCTCTTCAACCCAGGAGGTGGAGGCTGCAGTGAACCGAAATGAAGCCATTGCACTCCAGCCTGGGCAATAGGGTGAGACTCCATCTCAAAAAAAAGGAATAGCTGGGCTGAGTGTCGTGGCTCATACTTATAATCCTAGCACTTAGAGAGGACTAAGCTAGTGGATTGCTTAAGACTAGGAGCTTGAGACCAGCCTGGTCAGTGAAACCTTGTCTCTACTAAAAACTGAAAAAAAAAAAAAAAATTAACCAGCCATAGTGGTGTGTGCCTGTAGCCATAGCTACTTAGAAGCCTGAAGTGGGAAGATCACCTGAGGCCAGGAGGCAGTGGTTGCAGTGAGCCAAGATCGTGCCACTGCACTCCAGCCTGGGTGACAGTAAAGCCCTGTCTCAAAAGAAAAGAAACAAACAAATAATACAAATAAATACACCATAGAAACAATACAAAGGGTTTTTTTTCCTCTCCACTAGAGATGGAGTCTTGCTCTGTCACCCGGGCTGGAGTGCAGTGGAAAATACAAAAATTAGGCAGGCATGGTGGCGCACACCTGTAATCACAGCTACTGGGGAGGCTGAGGTAGGAGAATTGCTTGAACCCGGCAGGCGGAGGTTGCAGTGAACCAAGATTGAGCCACCGCACTCCAGCCTGGGTGACAGAGCGAGACTCTGTCAAAAACAAAAACAAAAATGCACACCACCATGCCTGGCTAATTTTTGTACTTTAGTAGAGTCGGGGTTTCACCGCATTGCCCAGGCTGGTCCTGAACTCCTGAGTTCAAGTGATCCACCTGCCTTGGCCTCCCAAAGTGCTGGGATTATAGATGTGAACCACCATGCCTAGCCTGTCTGATTTTTTTTTTTTTTTTTTTTTTTTTGGAGTATCGCTCTGTTGCCAGGCCGGAGTGCAGTGGTTTGAGCTCAGCTCACTGCAACCTCCACTTCCTGGGTTCAAGCAATTCTCCTGCCTCAACCTCTCGAGCAGCTGGGACCACAGGTGTGTGCCACCACGCCCAGCTAATTTTTGCATTTTTAGTAGAGACAGGGTTTCACCATGTTGGCCAGGATGGTCTCAGTATCTTGACCTTGTGATCCGCCTGCCTCGGCCTCCCAAAATGCTAGGATTACAGATGAGCCACCATGCCCGGCCACCTGTCTATGATTTTAAATGAGGAAAACATGTTCTTTGCCCATCCAAAACTCCAACCAGTCTTCCAAATACCACTAAAACAAAACATTTAACATGACACCAACAGTTTGCAGAATAAAACCTGATTTTTTTTAAATGCCTATAAATTAAATAGTGGATAAGTTCATGTATCATAAAAAAAAACAAAATTAGACTGCATATGTTGATTCAATTTTCTTTTGCCCCAACAAATGTATATTGTAATTGAACAGTGAAATAATGTTGGCTAAGTGTGGTGGCTTGAGCCTGTAATCTCAGCACTTTGAGAGACGGAGGTGGATGGATAACCCGAGGTCAGGAGCTCGAGACCAGCCTGGCCAACATGGTGAAACTCCATCTCTACTAAAAATACAAAATCAGCTGGATGTGGTGGCATGCCTATAATCCTAGCTAGTCGGAGGATGAAGCAGGAGAATCACTTGAACCTGGGAAGCAGAGGTTGCAGTGAGCTGAGATTGCACCACTGCACTCCAGCCTGGGCAACAAAGTGAGACTCCATCTTACAACAAACAAGAAAAAAGATGTCAAGAGGCGTGATGCTCAGTGCCAAAGGAAAAGTAAAAAAGAAAACAAAAAGCTGCATGATGGCTGCAAATAACATTTAACAATATAAAATAAGGTACAACTTTATTGATTTATTTATTTTTAGATGGAGTCTTGCTCTGTTGCCCAGGCTGGAGTGCAGTGGCATGATCTCAGCTTACTGCAGCCTCTGCCTCCCGGGTTCAGGAGATTCTTTGCCTCAGCCTCCTGAGTAGCTGGGATTACAGGCATGTGCCACCACGCCCAGTTAAGTTTTGTATTTTTAGTAGAGATAGGGTTTAACCATGTTGGCCAGGATGGTTTTGAACTCTTGACCTAAGGTGATCCACCTGCCTCAGCCTCCCAAAGTGCTGGGATTTCAGGCGTGAGCCACTGTGCCTGGCTACAATGAAGCAAAACTTTAAATCTCACAGGAGAACTTCTGCCATACTCAGTTGAAATAGTCAAAGCCCACCCAGAATCGGGGGAGGGGGCATAGCCCCCCCCTCTTGTGGAAGAAGCATAAGAATTTGTGGCCATTTTTTAAAAATTGGTTTTATTGTGGGAAAATATGTATAATATTTACCATCTTCACCATTTTAAGGTGTACAGTTCAGTGGTATGTGGCCATTTTAAAAAATCACATGAAGTTTTTAAAAGGCAAGATGTGCGAAGTAGTATGTATAAATATACACAATCTATTTGTAGATCTTTCAATCTTCAAATGTGAAACACTTATAACAGCCACCTACTCCAAGTTCCTCAGTTATGTCTTATCAAAACATAAAGTGTTTTTCTCACTGATCACACATTGAAGTATTAGTCCCAGAAGAGGTATAAAAAGGTTTGCTATGTATAATCTGCATATTTTGGAGTTTGTTTTGAAACAATGGCTCCAAGTCTCCGGCAAAATTGCCAATCTACAAGAATACAGTTTAAGTGCCTAGTTTTATTAAGTGTGAATCTATTAGAAATCAGCTGATGGCTGGGCGAGGTGGCTCACACCTGTAACCCCAGCACTTTGGGAGGCTGAAGTGGGTGGATCACTTGAGGTCAGGGGTTCAAGACGACCAGCCTGGCCAACATGGTGAAACCCTCTCTCTCTTAAAAATACAAAAACTGTCAGTTATTAAACTGATAAGAAAAAAAAAGGAAAAAAAATACAAAAACTGGCTGGGTATGGTGGCATATGCCTGTAATCCCAGCTACTAAGGATGCTGAGGCAGGAGAATTGCTTGAACCCAGGAGGTGGTGGAGGTTGCAGTAAGCCAAGATTGCACAACTGCACTTTAGCCTGGGCAACAGAGGAAGACTTTCTAAAAAAAAAAAAAAAAGCCAGGCGCGGTGGCTCACGCCTGTAATCCCAGCACTTTGGGAGGCCGAGGCAGGTGGATCACAAGGTCAGAAGATCAAGACCATCCTGGCCAATATGGTGAAACCCCATCTTTAAAAAAAAAAAAAAAAAAGCAGTTGATTGTCAAGTCAATCAGGAAGAACCTGAGTACCCACTAGGTGCATAGCACTATTCTAGGTTCTTTGGAGAATACTAGTAGAACACACAGTCTATGCAATTGCAATAAGAGGAATAAAAATGCATGTAGGAGTAAGTGCCAAGTCCCTGGTGTGGTAGGCCAGTGATTCTCAAACTTTGCTGCATGTTAGAATCTTTACGACACATTCAGATGACCTGGGGATTTTTTTTTTGAGACAGAGTCTCGCTCTTGTTTCCCAGGCTGGAGTGCAATGGTGCTATCTTGGCTCACCGTAACCTCTGCCTCCCAGGTTAAAGCGATTCTCCTGTCTCTTCCCAGGTATCTGGGATTATAGGCATTTGCCACTGTGCTTAGCTAATTTTTGCATTTTTAGTAGAGATGGGGTTTCATCATGTTGGTCAGGCTGGTTGCGAACTCTTGACCTCAGGTGATCCACCCGCCTCAGTCTCCCAAAGTTTTGGGATTATAGGCGTGAGTAACCACACCTGGCCCACCTGGGGATATTTTTAAGATCCCAATGCCCAGATCATGCCCATACCAGTTATATAAGACTCTGGGGTCTTAGAGTTGGGTTTTAGTAATTTTTTTCAGACTTACCAGGTAGTTTATACAAATCACCTGGGGAGCTTTCTTAAATTTCAGATTCAGATTCACAGATCTGGGTTGGGGTTCCAATTCTGCAATTCTTTTATTTTTATTTTTTGTTTTTAATTCTTTTATTTTTTTAAACAGGATCTGGCTGTGTTCCTCAGGCTGGAGTGCAATACAGGCCTCCCGTGTAGCTGGGCCTAGAGGCCCATCCCCAGCCAGATTCTGCGTTTCTAACAAGCACCGGGTGATACCAACCCTGCTCATTCACTGATCACACTTTTAAAGTAACAGGGATCTAGACTAGAGGTTGGCAAATTATGGCCCATGGTGACCAAATTATAATTTTTACCTTCTTAAAGGTAGAACCCTTGAACTCTTGAGCTCAGGTAATCCACCCACCTTGGCCTCCCAGAGTGCTGGGATTTTAGGCGTGAGCCACTGCGCCCAGCTGAGTAGTTTCAATAGAGACTGATATGATTTGGCTATGTGTCCCCACCCAAATCTCATGTTGAATTGTAATCCCCAGTGTTGGGGCAGGGACCTGGTAGGAGGTGATTGGATCACGTGGGCGGTTTTCCCTTTGCTGTTCTCATGATAGTGAGTTTTCATGAGGTCTTGTTACTTAAAAGTATGTATACTTCCCCGCTCTCTCCTCCACCATGTGAAGAGGGGATTTGCTTCCCTTTGCCTTCTGCCATGATTGTAAGTTTCCTGAGGTTTCCCCATCATGCTTCCTGTTTAGCCTGCTGAACTGTGAGCCCATTAAACCTCTTTCTTTGTAAACTTCCCAGTCTCAGGTAGGTCTTTATAGCAGTGTGAGAATGGACTAATACAGAGACCATGCAGCTGGCAAAGCTAAAGTATTTCCTTGTCTGGCTCTTTACAGGAAAAATTGCCTTCTCTTGGTCTAGAGAAGCACTGTCCAATAGAAATGTCATGCAAGCACATATGACGCTTTACATTTTCTAGTAGACACATGCTTTAAGGGTTAATTCTTAAAGCATAATGGAATTATGGAATTAACTTGAGCTGTTTTGCCGAAGTTTTGCAAGGCACCACTTCTGGTCAAGGCATGAAACACAGTGATTAAGGAGACAGAGATTATAGTGCTGCTTGTAGCTAGGGGTTTGAAGTGTTTGGGGGTGGTTTGTACCAGCCTGTCAATGTTATTTATAACAATTAAATTGATTATTTGCTTCTGGTCTTGGTGAGAACAACTCCACCAAGAGAGTCCTGCTGTTGAGGCTGTCTGTGGCAGGAATACGGCCACGTGACAAGCAAAGTATGAAAAAACCTGAGATGCCATGTTGGACCCTGATTCCAAGCTGCTCTATACACATATCACTGGTGCTCTGGGTGGAGGGATAGTGTGTCCAGCCACAGCCCCTAGAAAAGGGAGGATTGTGGGAGCCCACACCTGGTTTCCCAGAGCCTTTGCTGTGAAATACCCATTGGCCGGGATACATGTTCTTAATTTAGTGCCATTGCTATATTGAATCCTTCTCTTGTAAAAAACGAGGTTGGTTAGAATTGTCATTTTGGGTACTGTGACTGTCTTTTAGCCATTGAACCCTGTTGAAACTGCCACTGTTAATGCACATATTATGAAAAGCAAAAAAATGAAATTAATTTTAACTACATATGTGTGTCTGTGTGTGTGTGTGTACAAATGTTTTCCTCTGGTCCTTGATCCAGGATATTTTAATGATGTATTTTACTTACCCCAGTAGCATATCCAAAATATATTGACATGTAATAAATATAAGAAATTAATAGATATTTTACACTTTTTTTCACACTTATTCTTCAAACTCCAGTGAGTGATTTAAATTAACAACATATCAGGACAGGTGTGGTGGCTCATGCCTGTAATCCGAGCACTTTGGGAGGCCAAGGTGGAAAGATCGCTTCAGCCCAGGAGTTCCAAACCAGCCTGGGCAATAGCATGAGACCCTGTCTCAACAAAAAAGACAAAAATTAGCTGGGTGTGGTCATGCATGTCTGTGATCCCAGCAACTTGGGAGCCTGAGGCAGGAGGATTGCTTGAGCCTAGGAGGTCAAGGCTGCAGTGAGCTGTGATCATGCCACTGCTTCCAGCCTGGGTGACAGAGTGAGACCCAGTCTCAATAAATAAACAGTTTATCAAGATCAGAGTGAGATGAAAAGAGAAAGAAAATAAGTAAATAAGCAGTTTGGGCCAGCGACATTTCAAGTACCTAACGGCCCTGTGTGGCTACTGGCCACTGTATTGGGCCGGTGCAGTGGAGACCAAGATGACCCATAGTTGTACCTCCACTTTCCCTTCTTGAGCCCACCGCTTCCCTTCCTGGATCATTGTTAATCCCAGTGTTCTTTAAACACGCAGTGCCCCAGTCAACCACAGATCTCTATCAATCAATTGGAATCGTGTGTCAGATGAAACTAGTTTACCTTCCTAGTGTAGACAGCTTCACAATAAGTCAGGGAAGTGCAAAATCAGATTTGACCCTATTGGTCAATGAACTTTCTCTGGAGGATGTGGCTGGAACATTCTAAAAGGGAGAAGAACAAGAAAAGGCACAAAGCTGGAACTGTAGGGCAGGTTGAGAGGAGGGAGAAAAGCACGTTGGCATCTTGACACCATAAACAGGTGATATTTTTAGGCAGGGAAATAACAGAGTGAGCTTGATGTTTTAGGAAGATGAACTTGACAGCTGCGGGTAGGATGAATTGGCTAGAAGGATTGGAGGCACTCCCAGATGAAGAACTATTTAAATTCCCCAGGAGAAGTTACATGCAGTTATTTCTACTTTTTTTTGGTGCTTATCGCCCATCATTCCTCCTTTTAGAGGTTGAAGTGTAAAGGGCTGTTTCGAGCCCTGGTTTGTTGATTACTCAATCTACTCATTAATCACCAGAGATTTGTCCGTGATTCTAGTTGTTCCATTTCCTTTAGGGGATAATAACTTTGTGTTATGAATGACACCTTTATCAAATTAAGAGAAAATGAGAAAGCAGCTTTGTGATAACAACTTTGATACCAACTAAAAGAAAATAACTGACTGGGCATGGTGGCTCAGGCCTATAATCCCAACACTTTGGGAGCAGGCAGATCACCTGAGGTCAGGAATTTGAGATCAGCCTGGCCAACATGGCGAAACCCACCTCTACTAAAAATACAAAAATTAGCTGGGTGTGGTGGTGCTCACCTGTAATCCCAGCTACTTGGGAGGCTGAGGCAGGATAATTACTTGAACCCGGGAGGCAGAGGTTGCATTAAGCCAAGATGGTGCCACTGCTCTTCAGCCTCGGTGACAGAATGAGACTTCATCTCAAAAAAAACCCGTAAATACATAAAAAGAAAATAAAAACTATTAGTTTAAATATAAATATTGGTGAAATATTTTTCCCTTTTAAAAGTAATGCAGTGTAAGATATATGTGAGTTATGTAACAATTAAGGTTTTTTGTTGTTGTTGTTGGTGTGGTTTGTTTTGTTTTGAGATGGAGCCGCACTCATGTCACCCAGGCTGGATTGCAATGGTGCAGTCTCAGCTCACTACATCTTCTACCTTCCCAGTTCAAGTGATTCTCCTGCCTCAGCCTCCCAAGTAGCTGGGATTATAGATGCCCACCACCACACCTGGCTAATTTTTGCATTTTTAGTAGAGACAGGGTTTCACCATATTGGCCAGGCTGGTCTTCGACTCTTGACCTCAGGTGATCCACCCACCTCAGCCTCCCAAAGTGCTAAGATTACAGGTGTGAGCCACTGCGAGCCACCACACCTGGCCTGTTTTGTTTTTAAGAGATAGGGCCTTGCTCTTTCACCCAGGCTGGAGTGCAGTGGAACCATCACAGCTCACTGCAGGCTCCACCTCCCAGGCTCAAGTGATCCTCCCACCTCAGCCTCCCAAGTGCAGTGGCTCATGCCTGTAATCCCAACACTTTGGGGGGGCCAAGTCAGGAGGATCACTTGAGCCCAGGAGTTCAAGACCAGCCTAGGCAACATCGAGAGACCCTGTCTCTACAAAAAAAATTTAGAAATTAGCCAAGCGTGGTGGCATGTGCCAGTAATCCTCGCTACTGAAGAGACTGAGGTGAGAGGATCACTTCAGCCCAGGAGTTCAAGGACTGTGCCACTGCACTCCAGCCTGGGTGACAATGCAAGACCCTGTCTAAAAAACAAAACCCAGTATTTGGGATGATGAAGATGCTCTGGAACTATATGGAAGTAGTGGTTGGCTACACAACATTGCAGATGGACTAAAGAGTCCATTAAACTGCCAATGAATTTTTCGGTTTAAAACAATTAATTTATGTGAATTTCACCTCAATTGAAAACAAAAGTAATGCAGGACTTCTGCTTTGGGGATGGAATAGACATTTTTTTTTTCTATTCCTTTTGCTAAGTACAATTGTAAACCCTGGACATAAGAAGACTGAAAGGGGGAGAAACAAAGGAGACCAGCCAGGGACCTCAGGACCTGGGAGACGACACTGGTGTGTTCCCTGGATTTTCTTTTGGCCTCACACATCCCAGACATGGAGCTCAAGAAGCCAGCAACCCAGAAACAGCAATGGACACAAAACTTCCCCCAACAAAAACTTCTCCCTCTAGCCAGAGGACCAGGAGAGAGTCAGCCTAGCAGATAGTAACTGTTCTGCTCCAGCCAAGCGCCACAGAAAACACAGAGGGCACCTGTATTAGTCATGGTTCTCTAGAGGGACAGAACTAATGGGAAAGATGTATATATAAAGGGGGGTTTACTAAGGAGTATTAACTCACAATCACAAGGTGAGGTCCCCCAATAGGCAGCCGTCTGCAAGCCAAGGAGCAAGGAAGCCAGTTGGAGTCCCAAAACCTCAAAGTAGGGAAGCCCACGGTTCAGCCTTCAGTCTGGTTGAAAGTCCAAGAGCCCCAAAGCTGAGGAACTTGGAGGCTGATGTTCGAGGGCAGGAAGCATCCAGCACAGGAGAAAGATGGAGGCCAGAAGACCCAACCAGTCTAGTCTTTCCATGTTTGCTTTTTTCCTGGCAGCTGATTAGATCGTGTGGTGCCCACCCAGATTGAGGGTGAGTCTGCCTTTCCCAGCCCATTAACTCAATCTCCTGGCTGGGCATGGTGGCTCAAGCCTGTAATCCCAGCACTTTGGGAGGCCGAGGTGGGCGGATCACAAGGTCAGGAGATTGAGTCCAGCCTGGCCAACATGGTGAAACCCCATCTCTACTAAAAATACAAAAACTAGCTGGGTGTGGTGGTGGGCACCTGTAATCCCAGCTACTCTGGAGGCTGAGGCAGGAGAATCGCTTAAACAAGGGAGTCAGTCAGAGGTTGCAGTGAGTCGAGTTCGCACCATTGCACTCCAACCTGGTGACAGAGTGAGATTTCGTCTCAAAAAAAAAAAAAAAGTTAATCTCCTTTGGCAACACCCTTACAGACACACCCGGGAACAATACTTTGCTTCCTTCAGTCTAATCAAGTTGACACTCAGTATTAACCATCACAGCACCCCTATGCCAGTAAAGGCAGAGGGGAAGCCTGGACTTCCACATTTGTTCTACTGCACCAGGTGCCTCAGCCTCCCCTCTCAGCTGCAGTCGAATCAGCAGAGGCACAGCAGGCAGCCAGAGCTTCCACCTCCACCCAGTATAAAACTCCTTAAACTGTAACTTAAAATGAGTGAATGTCACAGTGTGTGTATTATATGGCAACAAGCTGTTGAAAAAAACTAATGCATAGGTGAAGTTACCTGGAAGGTTACACAAGAACCTTCTGTCGTCGCTGCGAAGGAGACAGAGATTTGATTCAAGAAAGAAACTTTGCCCAGTATGTGGTTCCCACAGTTGATAGTTTTTGTCAGGAATTTAAAAATCTATTTGTAAAAATACTTTCTGTGGTAAGAACAACACTTACATTCATGACATGTTTAAACAGAAGTTTTAAAATGAGCTGGGCATGGTGGCAGGTGCCTGTAATCCAGTTACTCGGGAGGCTGAGGCAGGAGGACTGCTTGAGCCCAGGAATTGGACACCAGCCTGGGAAATATAGCGAGATCCTGTCTCTACAATAAATGAAAATTAGAAAAAGAAAATAAAGAACAGGAATCTGGGGTGGGGAGGGGGGGCGGAATTAGCCAGGCATGGTGGTGTGCATCTGTAGTCCCAGCTACTTGGGAGGCTGAGATGGGAGGATCACTTAAGCTGAGGAGTTCAAAGTTATAGTGAGCTATGATTGAGCCACTGCACTCCAGCCTGGATGACAGAGAGATCCTGTCGCAAAAAAAAAAAAAAAAAAAAAAGTATGAGCCAGGTGCAGTAGCCCACAGCTGTAATCCCAGCTCTTTGAGAGTGAAGATGGAAGATCGCTTGAGCCCAGGAGTTTCAAGACCAGTCTGGGCAACATGGTGAGAGCCTGCCTCTACAAGTTTAGCTGGATGTTGTAGTGGTGCGCACCTGTAGTCCCAGCTACTTGGGAGGCTGAGGTGGGAGGATTGCTTGAGCCTAGGAGGTCAAGGCTTCGGTGAGCTGTGATCATACCACTCTACTCCATCCAGGACAACAGAGACCCTGTCCCAAAGAAAAAAAGATATATATGGAAAATACAATCAGGGTTTGATCAGTTCCTCTGGCAGATTGCATTTTGTTTCTTGTTTCTATGCATCGCTTTTTTTCCATGATTTTATAGAGTCATGATCCTACTGCATATAAAATTTTGTAATTTATGTTCTTTTATCTGCCACTATAAACTTTAAAAAATACTATTTTTAATGATCATGTTTTATTTCATTGACAGCAGTAAAAAGACGACAGGCTTGCAAGCCGTGCAAATTCAGGTTCTAATTCTGCCTCTTTTTATGAGTTTATGAGAGACTGAATTTTGTAATCTCCCTGAGTCCCTTTTCTTTTCCACAAAATGGGGATAACATACCGCCTTCTGTGGTTTCTGTGAGAATCAGGTAAGATGATAGATGCAGGACAATCCCTAGCCCTTTGTAAATCCTCAAAACTCTTAGGTCATCCCTTGGAGCTGTTCTGTACACTTAGACTGTGCTAATATTTTTTACTAAGGTTTTTCCATATTTGGCGTAATTCCCTAAAGATACATTCCCAGGAACAGATTTGCCAGATCCAAGGGAATGAGGGAACATTTTAAAGCTTCCAGTTGCAAATTGCCAAACTGCATGCATTTCAAAAGGTCTTCCTCAAAAATCTCCATTCCCGTCAGCAGTGGAGTCACATCCACTTTACCATGTCCTCCCAGCAGGGAGAAGGCTTGCTGCTGAAACCATGTTGCTCATCTGATACGTTAAAGTGGCATCTCACTATTCACATTGGTGTTTCTTTAATATTTGTGTGAGTGAACTTTAAGAGAAGCAGTTAGAAGGCTGCAGTCACATATGGAGTCTGGAATTGTCCTGGGCATTAAGTGTGTAAGGCCCGGAAGGGATCAGGTGGTGGCACTAGAGTGTAACAGATGTGACGGACCATCATGCTTCATTGACTCTGGAGCTAAGCTAAGAAGGAATGTTTCACAATGCCCACGTTGGTTTCTTGTCAGAATAAAGTTCTGATACATAAAGGGTTAACTTTCAACATGTTGGAGAAGTCACTCTTTTGGACCATAACTGTATTTGAACTTGTTTTATTATTTATTTAGAGACAGAGTCTCATTCTGTTGCCCAGGCTGGAGTACAGTGGCGTGATCTCAGGTCACTGCAACCTCCGCCTCCCGGGTTCAAACAATTCTGTGTCAGCCTCTCGAGTAGCTGGGATTACAGGCGCCTGCCACCGCAACCGGCTGTTTGTTTGTTTGTTTGTTTTTCTGAGACAGAGTCTCACTCTGTTGCCCAGGCTGGAGTGCAGTGGCTTAATCTCAGTTCACTGCAACCGCCACCTCCAGGTTTCAGGTGATTTTCCTGCCTCAGCCTCCCAAGTAGCTGGGACTATAGGCACGTGCCACCACACTTGGCTAAATTTTGTGTATTTTTAGTAGAGACGGTGTTTCACCATGTTGGCTAGACTGGTCTTGAACTCCTGGCCTCAGGTAATCCACCTGCCTCAGCCTCCCACAGTGCTGGTATTACAGGCGTGAGTCACCATGCCTGGCCTAAATTTGTTTTAAAGTAAGATTAAATATACAGTTAGCCAGGATTGAAGCCAGGATTGGGGCCAGGAGTGGTGGCTCGTGTATAATCCCAGAGCTTCAGGAGGCTGAGCTGAAGGTTGGTTGCTGGAGGGTTGCTGGAGCCTAGGAGGTGGAGACTGGTGAGCGATGATCACACCACTGCATTCCAGCCTGGGCAGCAGAGCGAGACCCTGTCTCTAAAAGAAAAAAGAACAAAAAAACAGCCAGGATCCTTCTTGTCATTGTGATATTTATTATATTCCTATTCGCTGTGATTGTGATGATCATTATTTTTATTCTACCCTTGTCTCCCTACAATTTTCCATTTTTCATACTGTTGCCTAAGTATATTCTTTTTTTGTTTTTGAGATGGAGTTTAGCTCTTGTTGCCCAGGCTGGAGTACAATGGTGTGATCTCAGCTTACCACAAACTCCACCTCCCAGGTTCAAGCGATTCTCCTGCCTCAGCCTCCTGAGTAGTTGGGATTACAGGCATGTGCCACCATGCCTGCTAATTTTGTATTTTTTTAAAGTAGAGATGGGGTTTCTCCATGTTGATCAGGCTGGTCTTGAACTCCCAACCTCAGGTGATCCTCCTGCCTCAGCCTCCCAAAGTGCTGGGATTATAGGCGTGAGCCACCTTGCCCAGCAGTGTATTCTTTTTTTTTTCTTTTTTTGAACATGCACATGGGAAACAGTGTATTCTTTTTTTTTTTTTTGAAAGAAAGAAAAAGAGAGGAAAGAAAGTGAGAGTGAAAGAAAGAAAAAAAAGAATGTACGAGAGAAAGAAAGAGGAAGAAAAAGAGGGAGAGAGAACAGGATTCTTGTTCTACTGCCCAGGCTA
>CAUYLG010046545.1:0-10415 GCA_963573385.1 Cacajao melanocephalus | reverse complement strand
TGTGTGCAGGATGTGCAGGTTTGTTACATAGGTAAATGTGTGCCATAGTGGTTTGCTGCACAGATCATCCTGTCACCCAGGTGTTAAGCCCAGCATCCATTAGCTATTCCTGATGCTCTCCCTCCTCCAACCCCCTACCCTCCGACAGGCCCCGTGTGTTGTTCCCCCACATTTGTCCATGTGTTCTTATCATTCAACCCCCATTTATAAGTGAGAACACATGATATTTGGTTTTCTGTTTCTGTGTTAGTTTGCTGAGAATAATGGCCTCCAGCTCCATCCATGTCCCTGCAGAGGACATGGCCAGTTTCTTAAAAAGTTAAACGTACAACAGAATCCAGAAATTGCCCTCCTGGGATTCTACCCAAGAGTGACAAAAATGTATATTCACACAAAGATATGTATGTGATTTTCCATAGCAGCATTATTCACAATAGCCCAAAACTTGAGACAATTCTGTTATCAGCTGGTGAACAGATAAAATGTGATTTATCCACACAATGGAATATTACCCAGCAATTAAAAAAAACAAGCTACAAATCCACACTACAACATGGATGAACCTCAAAAACATAATGTAGGCAGATGCAAAAGAATACATACTGCATAATTTCGTTATGTGAAATGTCCAGAAAAGGCAAATGTGTGGAGACAGAAAGTAGATCAGTGATTGCCTAGAGCTTGGGGTGGGAACAGGGATTAACTGCAAGGAGGAAACCTTTTGAGCTGATGGAATGTTTTAAAACTGAATTTTGGTGATGGTTGCAGCGCTCTATAAATTTACTAAACATCACTGAATTATAGATTTATAATGGGTGAATTTTATAATATATAAATTATAACTCAAGGCAGCTATTTTTTTAAAAAATTGAAAAGCATTCTTCAAGAACACTTCTGCTCACTTCATACTTAAATGCCAGTTTCCATGGAACTTGGTCTTTAACCCTTGTGCTTCTTATTTTTGCCAATTATTCTCAACTTGGGAGTTTGTATGTTCCCTGTGGAACCATTTCAAAACATAAACACTGAAGAGTACCTCCTCCTTCCTGTAGCTCCCCCGACCCCAATTATGATAGGCCCCAGGACAGAAAAATGGTCCCCCAGACCATTCAGATGCAAACCAGACTCTCTCGGTAAGTTAATCAAAACCCAGGGGTGCTTCAACTGATGGCATCCTAGATAACTTCCTAGGTAACTATTGATCCAATTATATTGATGCATAACAAGTTTATGTCCAAACTTAATGGCTTAAAACAACAACAATATTTATTTTTCTCCTGCATCTGTAAATTTAGCACAGCTCACTGGGAATAGCTTGTCTCTGCTTCATTGGTAGGTGGCTTGAAGGCTGGGAACTGAAATCATCTGGCAGTCACTCATTCTCATGTTCAGTACCTGGGCTAGAAGACTGAAAAAGCTGGGTGCAGCAACATCTGGGGCTCCTTATATGTCTCTACCTGTGATCTCTAAGATGTAGTCTTTCCATGTAGTCTTTCCAAAATGGCAGCTTCCAGGTGGCCAGACTTCTCACATGGTGACTCAGGGTTCCAAAGAGACATGTTCTGAGAGAGAGAGAAAGTCAGGTAGTAGCTGCATCACCTTTTATGACCTAGCATTGGAAGTCATGTGGTGTCATTTCTGCTGCATTCTATTGTTTAAAACAGTTACAAAGCACCTCCCGGTTTCAAGGGGTGAGAACACAGACACTCACTTCTTGATGGAAAGCTCTCAATATCACATTGTAAGAAAAGCATGTGGAATGGGATCGATACTGTTTTGAATATCTTTGAAAAATACAATCTTCCATAGCTGTTTCAAACTCTTTTCATTCCTCAAACTTCCAATGATTCCAACTCTATCTTTGCTTTCAGTTCATGACCTTGTTTCCAGTCTTACCAGAGAAGCAATCATCCTATGTCTCTGCACATGTTTTCTTTCTTCCCTCCAGAAGTAGTGAAGGAATGACCTCTCCATCCTTTCAGTTAAGGCCATTGCCTGTGATATGGTTTGGCTGTGTCCCCACCCAAATCTCATCTTGAGTTGTAGCTCCCATAATTCCCGTATGGTGTGGGAGGGACCTGGTGGGAGATAATTGAATCATGGGGATGGTTTCCCCCATATTGCTCTCATGGTAGTGAATAAGTCTCACAAGATCAGATTGTTTTATAAGAGGAAAGTCCTTTCTCTTGGTTCTCATTCTATCTTGCCTGCCACCATGTAAGACATGCCTTTCACCTTCCGCCATGATTGTGAGGCCTCCCTAGCCACATGGAATTGTGAGTCCCTTAAATCTCTTTTTATTTATAAATTACCCAGTCTTGGGTAAGTATCAGCAGCATGAAAATGGACTAATACAGCCTGCATTTATACACTAGCATTCACCCCACCCTGCCTCCTATCTCCTCAAGTATACTGCTTCAGCATTCCCCCAGCACAATCAGAGTTTTTTTCTACTGGATCATTCCCTTCCCTATGATCCCTTCTTCCTCTATTCTCAAAACTCACTTAATCCCATTTTTCCCTCTAGTCACTTCTTTCTCTCCTTCCTTTTTCAGTAAAACTTCTTGGTTAAATGTGCTATCTTCAGTGTGCTCCCATTTACTCTTGAACCCATTCCTATAAAGTTGGCTCTCTCATTCCACTAAAACCATTCTCTTGAAGGCCATCAGTGACTATTTGTTGGAATATTTAGTGATTGCTTCTTAGTCATTGTTTTTGACCTATCAACAGCATTTTAGATTCCAAATTGTTCTCACTTGTTTGAGCTGCTTTTCTTCACCTGGGTGCTGGACAACAAACTCTCTTAGCTTTTCCTTTGACTTTTCTGGCAGCCCCCTTTTTTTTCCAGTTGTTTTCCTATTTCCTCCTCTTCTTCCTGACCTCTGAAAGTTGGGATGCCCCAGGTCAGTCTTTGGATGCTGAGGTGGTTTTTACTGTGTCATTTAATCTGGGAACTGAGTTTCTCAGAGTCCTCTTTTCTGTATGGTTCCAGGCCAGAGTTGGCCAAAAGAGGAACTTGTGTGATATTTGCAAGTTAGAAATAAAGCAGTGGCCATTCTTCTAGAGGTCATCATAGTCAGATGTAGTTGGTTAGGACAGGCACACAGGTGCCAAGCAGTTTCTAGCATGTCCTTGCTCTCCTCTTCTCCAAGTCCAGCTCTTCTCCTCAAGTGCTAGCCCTACTGCCAAGAGTGGCCCAGGCCCACCACCAGACACTTGACTGTGGACGCACAGAAGCATTGGCTATACTGAGGCTAAAGCTTCCCATAGACTTATCCATGAGTCCCCACTTCACAGGCATTGGACATGTCTGGCTTAGATTGACTGACTCCTTTCCTGATCATCCAACACCACTTCTATACCTTTCCATCCCTAGCTCTGTCCACAATTGTGAAGTCTTATTCCTATAATAAATTCCTTATCCCATAACACCCATAGTAATCCTGCTTTCCTAACTAAAGCCTTACTGATATAGCTATTGATATCAAATGAGGTTCTTGGGAAATTGAATCTTAAGAATGGGAATCTGGAATTGGTTTCTAGATTTAAAGGCATATAAGACCCATGGCCGATGATAAATTGGACACTGGCAACCTATGGCATATAATGACAAAACTTTATTTAAATGACCACCTGTAGCCACTGCAATCAAGCTCAAAGCAAGGCATTCAGTACCAAATGGCTGCTGCCATATAAGATTTTAGAGCAAATAAAAATTATGAAGAACTTGGTTGCTTCCAAGTATACTGGACAGCTTGGATAAAGAAAATAAATGAGCTCAGTGCTCAAGAGTCAATCAAGGTCCATGTGATGAGCCAGAAAGCTTCTCTAACTTCCCTGAAAGAAACCCTGCAGGTGCAGGGCTAAGATTCTGAAATCCAAACCCATGGTCTAATTTTGAAGATTGCTGAATTATAGGGCAAAAAGAATTTACACCTGTGAATGTGTAAAAAAATTATTAAATTGTACATTTTAGATGGATGAATTGTATAGTGTGTAACTTGTATCTTTAAAAAGGGGTTATTAAATTTTTCACAACCTTGAAGGGTCTCATATGAAAGTCAGAGCATTGATTGGGACAAAGAGGGATCCTGAAAATTGGGATGGGGACATATGGGCAGTTTCTGATGAAATTCAGGACCTTAATTTCCAAATTCTGCCAAGCCTTCTTTGTCAATAAAAGCAGTCCTTCCTTTTCAGTCTGAGGAAGTTAGTCTTGGCTGTCTTCAGGACCCATAATAATCTCTTCTGAATGGAGTGACTTGCAGGGGACTGCTGATGTCCACTAGGACCTACCTTCATCATAGACCCTGTTCCTTTCTCATTCTAATCACTGATGTAGATGGGACATCCAGTGATGTCTCATCCAATCATGTGGTTTTAAGTGCCATCTCTATGCCAAAGATAAACTTTATAGCTTCAGCTAAGACCTCTCTCCTGAACTTCAGACTTATATATTCAATTTCTTTCCTTAAGTCTCCACTCAATATCTAATAGGCATCTCAAAACTGGCATGTCAAAAATGAGTTCTTTTTATTCTTGCTCCTCCTATAGTCTTCCCTATGTCAATCAAAGGCAGCTCCATGGCTAACATTCTTGGTGTCTTCTCCTTCTCTCACATCCTTATTTAAATCTTTATCCCATAGAGCTGTACCTTCACAATATATCCAGAACTTAGCATTTCTCCCAGTCACCACTGCCATCATCCTAGTCTCCATCATCTCTCACCTGTGTTGTTAGAATGGCCTCTGAGTTGTCCCCTTTTCAGTCTGTGTCCAACACAGTAGCCAGAGGGATTTTGTTAACATGCAAGTCAGATCACATTACTACTTTGCTCAAAACTTTGCAAAGGCTTCCTGGTTTTCTTAGATTGAAAGCTGGAGTCTTTACAATGGCTTGCAGGACCCTGGGTGGCCTGTCCCCCCATGCTCCTCTCCACACCTCTGACCTCATCTCTTTCCACTTTTTCCCTGCATTGCTCCACCCAGCCACACTGGCTGTTCCAGGGGTTCACTTCATTACCGGGCCTCTGCTCAGAATGCCTGTCCCCCAAAAGAGACACATACCTCACTTCTCAGCCACTTTCTCAGTAAGGCCTTCCCTGGGCACCCACTTTACAGTTTAAACTCTTTCCATTCCTGATGTTCCTATTGCCTTTTTTGCCTTATCCTTATTACTTATCATTTTCCTGCATGCTCTATATAGGTAAGGGTTTTTGCTTTTTTCTTTTTCTCTCCACTGTTGTATCCCCAGTACCTGAAACTGTGCCTGGCACATAGTAGGATCTCATAGAAATGACTGAACGAAAGAATGAAGGCATGCAAAGCATTTAACATGGTGTATAATAAATACTCAATTAAGTGAGCTGTTACTATTTAGCTAATTGTTTTAACCACAAAGCTGGGAAATGTTCTGGGCTTTCCCTTTCTTTCTCTCTTCCATTTTCATATCTAACTACTCACGAAATTCTGTAGACTCTACCTGAGGTTAACCTCTCATCATTTCTTACCGGGATTGCTGGAACAGGTGCCACACTGACTCCTGTCCTTTTCTCCCTCCTTCTTCTTTCTTTTTTAAAAACATTTCTGCTAGAATTTCAGAATCACAAAGCTGATCATGTCAATCCCCTGTTTAAAATTCCTCAATGGCTCTGCAGACCTGTCGGAATACAGTTTCTAGTCTTCACTTGGTATACAAAGCCTCTCCTGACGCAGCCCTCTGACCCCTTCCTGGCCTCTTCTCCTAATTCTTCCTTACACCCTTTGCTCCAACCAAACGGAGCCAACTGAGGTTCCCTAAAGACTAATGCCAAGTTATACCTTCGTGTAACTTGGTGAGCACATAAACAAGAAGCTTTTGCATATGCAAAAGCTACCTACAGTGACTTTCCTCTTCCTTTCTCTCTTTTTAAAATCTCACTAATCATATTCATCTTTCACGTCTCATCTCAAGCGTGACAGACTCCAGAAATTCTTCCTTGACCTCTCAGTTTGATTTAGAGAGCACTTTTCTCTGCACATCCCCGTAACAACACAATTCTGTGGTGGAATTGATAGTTTACTGTCTGCCTCCCCCATTAGTGAAAACAAACCTGGAGGGTTGTGGGTGGAGGTTTCACACTGTACTTTCCACCTCTGTGCTGAGCACAGAAATGCAGGGGTCGGAAATGTTTGCTGAATTAGTGATGGTTGTGTGGTTAAGACTGCCAGCTTCTTTTGGTTGCCTTGTTGAGAGGAAGAGAGGCAGGCTGGAAGCTGGGAGGCAAGCCATTCATGCAAGGGACATTCAGAGTTGGACTTTTCTGGGGGTGAGTGAGTAACCATTTCAGATAGCACAGGGAAGGGCCAGGCACTGAAACAACAGTGATAAGGTAAGCATGCTGCACTTTATACTCTTGATTTGAAAAATGTTTCTGGTATTTTCTTTGTGTGTTGCCTTTTTATTGTCCTTTAATATTTAGCATAGTCTAATGGAAAATCCCAATATGCCTTAGCTGTTCTAAAATAATCCAACAGAAACAGTTTGGGTCCATGATTGAGTTAGAGTATTAAAGGGGTAGCCACGTCCCTCCTGGTGATGGTAGCAAACAGAAAAGGATGTTTAGCGTTCATCACTTTGGAGAAGGTAAGACTTCCCTCTATGCCTTCACCAAAGGAAAGGTAAGACTTACAGTGTGCAGTTCTCCTCTCCCACAGATTGTCTTTCCTGAGTGGCCACCTCAAAGCTTCTGTGCTTTCTTTTGTCAGAGAGGCTTTGCCCATTCACAGATGCTTACTAAATGTTTGGAAGAGGAGGTTTCTGACTGGTTCCAGACATGAAGAGGCATTCTGATTGGTGGTTGCAGAGGTAGGTAGAGTGGGTGAGGGCAGGAGAGTGGAGATGAGAAGGTGACGGAAAGGCCCAGAAAACTCCTGCTGGGAGCAGAACACAAAGGTACAACCAATGGTGAGCACATAAACACATGACTCAACTGTGAGGATTTCATTCTTTTGAAGGAAGTTGTCATGGGAAAAGGGCAAATATTTAAGCAGCAGTTGGAGTGTTGGCAATTACATCTCCTACAGATGAATATGAGATGGCAAAGGGTGACAGAGGACAATTTGGCTTAGAATGGAGTGTTAAGACTACGGTAATGGAAAGCAATCTGTTCAAGGAGAGGTCTTGGAGGGCTTGAAAAATAAGAATAACACCAAGAAAGTGAAATGGATAAATAATGGAGAGAGGCAATAACAGCTACCTTATAGTCACTGAGAAAACACCAACATTAATAAATCTTGAAAGACACATGCAGGATGCTGCAGACAAAGGAGGGGACTCTCATGACAGCAGATGAGATGGGTGGGAAAGTGGTACAAGTAACAAAAACTAACATTTGGCAGAAAAAAAACCTGATAGGTACTAGTCTGCCGTTTGTTTTATGTGGCTATAGAGCCTGTCTATGTAATTTCCTTCCTTTAAAAATGTCAGCCATTCATATAAATATTCATCATCACGTAGCTAGGAGAGAGTGATTTTAAACTCATAAAATTTTAGTGTTGGGGTTTAGAGGTCAGCTCTTCCAACTGCCATCCTTTACAGATGAGGGCTCTGAGGTCCAGGGAGAGGATGTGATTTGTGCAGGATCACACTCGTAGGCAAGGTGCTTGACTTCCTTCTAGTGTTTTTTCCAGGACAAGAGGAGTTTCCAGCTGTTTAAAGTAAGAAGATGCCCTTTTTCATGTCAAATTCTGAACACCCTCATGTGCGTGTTAAGTATCCTGCATTGTATTCATCGCAATAGCCCCACAGACATTTGAAAATGCTAGTATATCTATAAGTGACAGGATGGTTTCAGTCTCTAGGCAGCCTGGTGCTAAAATAGACCATGACCGTGGCAGCTTCCATGTTGGAACAGGACCCTGCAGCAGGAGGCGTTGGCTCTTTTTAAACTAAGAATGGAAATAAGTAATTCCATTCTCTTAAGAACAAAGGAGGTATCAAACAAAATCAAGTATCTTCATTTGGAAAGATTTCATAGGACTCTGGGTGATTTCAGACTGCAGAAGAAGAGGGTCCTATTCTTTGGTCTTGTCAGGACCCTTGGAAGGGGCTCTGTCAGCCAGCGGATTGAGAATAAAGCTGAGCGGAGGGGCAAAGGCTGCTTTTCTACCTACATAGTTAGAAGGAAATTCACTTGAAAGTGGGGCGGGGGAGACTCAAAGTGTGTCACGGCTCAGTCCGGGGAATTGGAGAAGGGGTGGAGACAGGGATTGGAAGGGGTGTGGTAAGGCTGTAGTGGTCCCCGACCAGGAGATCGCTGAGCCTAGGGAGTTTGTAGGTCACCCGGGTGGGGACATTCAGAGTATGCTACCACTTACTGAGCACCTACTGTGGTCACTCATTGTGCTGGTCACTCTGCTAGATGCATCACATGTACCTTTTCATTTATTCTTGATAATAGCTCTTCAAGGTAGAGGCTCCTATTATCCCCATGTACAATTGAGGAAAGAAAAGCTTAGAGGGACTTTGGAAGCTGTCTAAAGATCTCAGGGCTGGAACTGGAACCCAGGCAGATTCTAAAGCACCCATTCCCAGCCACAGAGTAGAGCAGGCTGTTGTGTGGCTCAATTGAGAAAAATCCATGCAAAATGCTTAACATTGTGTCTAGGCATATAAAAGAGGTTCACTACATGGCGATGCTGATTAGCCATATTTTCAACATCATTACGTTGGAAGCACAAATCATGTAAGAGGTTAAAAACGCTAAAGAGTTGTAAGAAAATTAGAGTGTGAAATCTCCTAGTATGGGATTTAATTTAAAAAAAGAAAAGGATTTGTGTCACTGGTTTAGGGATGGAAACCTCCTCCTACCTCAGTGTGGTGACTGTGAGCCCAGAGTGTGACCAGGGTGCAGAGTTTCAGTGTGGACATTGATACCTGCCAGGGTGATCAGGTTGCTTCCACCAGGACAACAATAATCGTCAGCAATGCACGGGGCAGTGTAGGGTGGGAGACAGGCAGAACGGGTGGGCCAGGTGGAGGAGGGTGCAAGTTAGGGGAGGGGAGCCCCTGGGATTTGGTGGGCGGGGTTCTGAGACAAGATTATTTCATCACTATTTACTCTGATTTCTTATTAGCCATCTCCTTGTGTGCAGGGTGTGAAGGGGACACCTGCCAGCAAACAACAACGTAATGGAAAAGAGAGATGTGGCCAGAGTCCAGAAAAGTCGGGCTTTAGTGATAGAAAGAGTTTGAATACATGCTAAATTTAGGTAATCCGCTTACTAAATCAGGACTGGCTCTTTGAAATGTTATTCAAAATCTCTGTTTTAAAAAACATGGGGCACTTCAAAAGTAGTTCTGCCATGGTATGTAAAAAAGAGGTCATGGTTTTACAGCTTAAAATTTCAAATATTGTAAGTTTCACTTCAGAGAATTAAGGTAGTATATATGCAGCAAAAATGACTTTTCTTAACATTTCAAGTAGAGACTTAGAAACCTCCCACCCAATTGAGTTCATTCATTCTCTGGAGGGGGCGGGGAAGTTATTTTGCAAAGGACAGTTTAATCCATGAAACTGGCTATTACAGCCTCCATTAGTAGATAAGATTTTCTACTTAATTTGACTACATGATTGAATATGTTTTGTGGCATTTGGCAAATTTTCCTGCAGAAGTTTTCATTTTTTCCTTTTGTTAACTGAAAACTAGGAGGTAAATGTCCTCTTAGTTTTTCACGAAAGAAAATGCATTGTTTGCAGTAATTGGTTAATTTGAGGAGGCTCAGATGGTATGTTCTGCTGAAAACTGCTCAAAACTGAGACTGATCCATCCTGAAAAGCCTGTTGAGATGGGAAACCTCATCATTTTGAAGTCTTCTTTGGTGCACTGTGTTTAGAGTTTATGGTGAGAGGAAGGAAATACATTAACACATCGGTGCTCTCAGGTGGTATCAACACCAGCTGTCCAGAGAATGACGAGGTTTAGTGCCATATGAAAAGACCAGTCCTCTGACAACAGGACTCCCAAGCAGAAATGTATCATACTAGGGACAAATGGGTGTGAGTGACATAAATGGTCTGGGACAGGTGCTCCATGATAAATAGGGCCGTTGCAAAGCCTGACCAGGATGGGAGACTCATGATGTGACATGGTAAAAGCCCCATAAAACTGCATACCTCAGCCATACTTCGGCTTTCTATTGAAACTGCTCTCTATAACCCAAATGTGACAGGCAAGCAGTCCAAACCCACGCCATCTTGGCTCCTGCGACTTGTAATTTCCACCCTACCCAGACAATGTGTAAACAAATGCTTATCTTGACTTTTGTTAACCGCTTAAGTAACAATCAGAATGTCAAAAGTCCCCTGGCCCTTGGAATGTCCGCAGCCCCACACCCTCATCTCCGACCAGAAGGTGATTTATAGAATTCACTAG
>CAUYLG010046543.1:0-11282 GCA_963573385.1 Cacajao melanocephalus | reverse complement strand
TTCGTATTTTTTGAGACATGGGGACCAGCTCTGTTGCCCAGGCTGGAATGCTGTGACAGAGTCGCAGCTCACTGTTACCTCAAACTCCTGGGCTCAAGGGATCCTCCCACTACAGCCTCCTGATTAGCCCAGATTACAGGCAGATGTCACCATGCTTGGCAATTTTTTAAATTGTTTTTGTAGAGACGAGGTCTCACTATACTGCCCAGGATGGTCTCAAACTCCTGGGCTTAAGGGATCCTCCCTCCTCACTCTTCCAAAGTGCTCGGATTACAGCAATGAGCCACCTTGCTTAGGCCCCTGCTCCCCACTTTTAAAATCCCCTCTATTCATTGAAAAAATAAAGTTTATTTGTGTCACATTCTGGATTAGATTTATTGTGATTTTGCAGTGTCATTTAATGCATTCCCCTCTCCTTTGGACTTTGAAACGCATTTTCTCGGGAGGTACATCTGGTTGTCCCACACTTGTAGGGCTTTAAAAAAAAAGTTCCATCCAGGCACGGTGGCTTACACCTGTGATCCCAGCACTTTGGGAGGCTGAGGCAGGCAAATCACCTGAGGTTAGGAGTTCAAGAGCAGCCTGACCAATACGGTGAAACCCCGTCTCCACTAAAAATACAAAAATTAGCTACGGGGTGGTGGCAGGCGCCTGTAGTCCCAGCTACTCAGGAGGCTGAGACAGGAGAATTCCTTGAACCAGAAAGGCAAAGGTTGCAGTGAGCTGAGATCACCTCATTGCGCTCCAGCCTGGGTGACAGAATGAGATTCCATCTCAAAAACAATGAAATTTTTAAAAAGTTCCTCATGGCTGGTGCGGTGGCTCAGGCCTGTAATCCCAGCACTTTGGGAGGCCCAGGCAGGTGGATCAACTGAGGTCAGGAGCTCGAGACCAGCCTGGTCAACATAGTGAAACCCCATCTCTACTAAAAATATAAAAATGAGCCGGTGTAGTGGTAGGTACCTGTTATCCCAGCTACTTGGGAGGCTGGGGCAGGAAAATCACATGAAGTCAGAGGTGGAGGTTGCAGTGAGCTGAGATCACACCACTCCAGCCCAGCGACAGAGCAAAACCCCTCTTAAAAAAAAAAGAAGAAGAAAAAAGAAAAAAAAAAAACAGGCGCAGGGGTTCATGCCTGTAATCCCAGGACTTTGGGAGGCTGAGGCGGGTAGATCATGAGGTCAGGAGTTCAAGAACAGCCTGGCCAATATGGTGAAACCTGTCTCTACTAAAAATACAAAAATTAGCCAAGTGTGGTGCCACACACCTGTAGTCCCAGCTACTTGGGAGGCTGAGGCAGAAGAATTGTTTGAACCAGGGAGGCGGAGGTTGCAGTGAGCCAATATCGCGCCACTGGACTCCAGCCTGGGTGACAAAGTGAAACTCTGTCTCTAAAACAACAAAAAAAGTCCATTGTAAGTTATTTTCCTTTCTTAAATTGGTAACGTTTCGGCTGGGCACAGAGGCTTACGCCTGTAATCCCAGCACTTTGGGAGGCCGAGGCAGGTGGATCGCCTGAGGTCAGAAGTTTGACACTAGCCTGGCAAAACCCCATCTCTACCAAAAATACCAAAATTAGACGGGTGAGGTGGTGCATGCCCGTAGTTCCAGCTATTGAGATAGGAGAATTGCTTGAACTCAGGAGGCAGAGAGGTTGCAGTAAGCCAAGATCATGTCACTGCCTTCCAGCCTCAGCAACAGAATGAGACTCAGTCTCAAAAAAAATAACAACAATCAATCAATCAATCAGTTGGTACCTTTTTACTATAGAAAATTTATTTATATGTAAACTTTTATTTGATTTTATTTATTTATTTATTTATTTATTTTTGAGAGGGAGTTTTGCTCTTGTTGCCCAGGCTGGAGTGCAATGGCACGGTCTCAGCTCATCACAACCTCCACTTCCTTGTTCAAGCATTTCTCCTGCCTCAGCCTCCCGAGTAGCTGGAATTACAGGCATGTGCCACCATGCCCAGCTAATTTTGTGTTTTTAGTAGAGACAGGGTTTCTCCATGTTGGTCAGGTTGGTCGCAAACTCCCAACCTCAGGTAATCCACCGGCCTCAGCTTCCCAAAATGCTGGGATTACAAGCGTGAGTCACTGCACCTGGCCTATTCATGTATTTTCTTTTGCTTTTTTTTTTAAGATGGGGTTTCACCATGATGGCCAGGTTTCACCATGATAGTCTTGAACTCCTGACCTCAGGTGATCCACCCACCTCAGCCTCCCAAAGTGCTAGGATTACAGGCATGAGCCACCACGCCTGGCCTGTTTTGCTTTTTTTTTTTTTTTTTGGAGACAGAGTCTGGCTCAGTTGCCCAGGCTGGAATGGAGTAGCAAAATCTTGGCTCACTACAACCTCTACTTCCCTGGCTCAAGCGATTCTCCTGCCTCAGGCTCCCAAGTAGCTGGAATTACAGGCGTAAGCCATTGCACCCAGCTAAATTTTGTAGTTTTAGTAGAGATGGGGTTTCACCATGTCTGTAATCCCATGTTGGCCAGGCTGGTCTCAAACTCCTGACCTCAGGTAATTCGCCCCCCTCAGCTTCCCAAAGTGCTGGGATTACAGGTGCAAGCCTCTGAGCCTGGCTTAAGTTTTATTTTAGAATCAAGGGCTACTTGTGCAGGTTTGTTACCTGGGTACATTGCATGATGCTGAGGTTTGGGGTACAAAGGATTCCGTTACCCAGGTACTGAGGATGGGTTTTCAGCCCTTTCTCCCAGCCCCATTCACCCTGTAGTAGTCTCCAGTGTCTGTTGTTGCCATCTTTATGTCCATGAGTGCCCAATGTTTAGCTCCACTTATAAGTGAGGACATGCAGTATTTGGCTTTCTATCCCTGAGTTAATTCAGTTTTCTGTTCCTATGTTAATTTGTTTAGGATAATGGCCTCCAGCTGCATGTACAAAATTTGGAGGAAAAACATTCCTCATTCTGCTGGCCAGAGATACCCTTCTTAGTATTTTGGTGTATTGCCTTCCAGCTTTTTTTCTATCCATACATTGCAGAGTTGAAATCCCAAAGACAGAGCTGGGCTTGGTGGTTCATACCTATAATCCCAGAGCTTTGGAAGGCTGAGACAAGAGGATCACTTGAGGCCAGGAGTTTGAGACCAGACTGAGCAACATAGGGAGACACTGTTTCTACAAAATTTTTTTCTTTTAATTAGCTGGGTGTGGTGGCATGTGCCTGTAGTCTTAGGTACTCAGGATGCTGAGGCAGGAAGATCCCTTGAGCTTGGCAGTTAGAGATTACAGTGAGCTATTTTTTTTTTCTTTTCTTTTCTTTTTTTTTTTTTTAAAGATAGGGTTTCACCATGATGGCCAGGCTAGTCTTGAACTCCTGACCTCAGGTGATCCACCCACCTCGGCCTCCCAAAGTGCTAGGATTACAGGTGTGAGCCACCTCGCCTGGCCACAGTGAGCTATTATCACACCACTGTACTCCAGCGTAGGCAACAGAGTGAGACCCTGTCTGAAAAAAAAGAAAAAAAATTAATAAAAGAGAAATTCCAAAGACAGAAACAAACATACAGAGAAACAAACAAAAAAAAATGTATAAAAACATATCTAAAAGGCCAGGCAGTCCAGGCGAGGTGGCTCACACTTGTAATCTCAGCGCTTTGGGAGACTGAGGCAGGTGGATCACTTGAGGTCAGGAGTTTGAGACTAGCCTGGTCAACATGGTGGAACCTTGTCTCTACTAAAAACACAGAAAAGTAGCCAGGCATGGTGACATGCACCTGTAATCTCAGCTACTGGGAGGCTGAGGCAGGAGAATCACTTGAACTGGGGAGGCAGAGGTTGCAGTGAGCCAAGATTGTGCCACTGCACTCCAGCCTGGGAGACAGAATGAAAGCCTGTCTAAAAAAAAAAAAAAAAAAAAAAAGCCAGACATTGTGGCTCACGCCTATAATCCCAGCACTTTGGGAGGCTGAAGCGGGCAGATCACCTGAGGTCAGGAGTTAGAGACCGGCCTGGGCAACATGGAGAAACCCCATCTCTACTAAGAATACAAAATTAGCCAGGCATGGTGGCACTTGCCTGTAATCCCAGCTACTTGGGAGACTGAGGCAGGAGAATCGCTTGAACCCCAGGAGATGGAGGTTGTGGTGAGCCGATATCGCGCCACTGCACTCCAGCCTGGGCAACAAGAGTGAAACTCCATCTCAAAAAACAAACAAATAAACAAAACAAACTGCATTATACACTTTAAAAGGGTAATCTTTATTTCTCAATGAAATTATTAAAAATCACTTTAATAGGACATTCTGTTTTCAAGTACCACTGTTAAACATTTCTGAAGTGCTCACTCTGTGCTGCTGTGCACTGTGCAAGGCTTTCGGGCTACGCTAATGAAGGAGACAATCTCTTTCCTCCTAGAGCTTCCAGTTTGGGAGTGGCAGAGAAACAGACAATAAAATACTACTGTGCCATATGATAGAAGGCAGACAAGTGCTGTTAGTACATCTTTCTCAGCAGTGAGGAATTGAAGAAAGATTTCCTTAGGAAGTTCTCATCTCAGCTGTAAACACCAAGATAATTGAGAGTGAAGGGCTGGGCACAGCGGCTCAAGCCTGTAATCCCAGCACTTTGGGAGGCCAAGGCAGGTGGATCACGAGGTCAGGAGTTTGAGACCAGCCTGGCCAATATGGTGAAACCTCATCTCTCCTAAAAATACAAAAATTAGCCAGACATGGTGGTGGGCGCCTGTAATGCTAGCTACTCAGGAGGCTGAGACAGGAGAATTGCTTGAGCCGGGGAGGCAAAGGTTGTAAGTGAGCCAAGATCGTGCTACTGCACTCCAGCCTGGGTAACAGAATGAGACTCCTGGGAAAAAAAAAAGTGAAGAGAAAAAGCAGCTTCTATCTTGACAGGCAACATGGGTGCAGGCCAGGAGCAGAGATCCCCAAAGAGTGGTTGAGCTCTGTGAGTCTAAGAGGAGCCGCCGCCCAGAGGGGGCTGATTTGCCCCAGGTTGTTTTCCCTTTATCTCAGAGCTCAGTTTGATGATATAGCCAAGGCATATAGAGAGACCAGTGCTGTGAATGGAGAGACCCCTTCTTCTCCCACAGACAGTTATTGAAAAGAGGAAGAGTAGGCTTTGTGATTTATTCTGACAAGGAAGGCCTCCGGCTCTTCCAGAGTGTTCCCAACCCTGCAGTGACTCCCTGGTACTTGTTTACAGACTAGAGAAAGGGACACAGAGGCATCTTCAGGGCCCTCACATGCCCAACTTCTAGAAGCACAGCAGAGGAGGAGTCCTTCTCCAGGCCACTTGTCCCGAGTCCACAAGTGACGATAATGGGGGTCTCTCCAGGCACCAGGATTTGAGTAGCCCATGGCAGAAGAACATCGCCACTACTAAGCTTGACAGGCATCATCACCCTTTTGTCTCTCAAGGAAAGAAGTCTTTAGGGTGGGAGAAATCCTTCACATTTCCTCAGCTGAGTAGGCAGGGGAGACCCAGATGGCATAATGACCAGGAAATTCAAAGTGTGCTGGGGCAGGAGAGACTATGTTTACATTTTGAATCACATGAATATATTACATAATAAATTTAATAAAATTAAAAGACAATGAGAAGGATGAAATATGTTTCCCCTATCAAACTGGTACTCCCATACATTACTGCTAAGAGTATAAATTGGTAGTTCCTTCCTGGAAGTTCAGGTACCAACAACTTTTTTTTTTTTTGAGATGTAGTTTTGCTCTGTCACCCAGGCTAGCGTACAATGGTGTGATCTCGGCTCACCGCAACCTCTGCCTCCCAGTTTCAAGCGATTTTCCTGCTTCAGCCTCCCAGGTAGCTGGGATTACAGGCACATGCCACTAAGCCTGGTTAATTTTTGTGTTTTTAGTAGAGATGGGATTTCACCATGTTGGTCACGCTGGTCTCAAACTCCTGACCTCAGGTAATCCACCGGCCTTGACCTCCCAAAGTGCTGCGATTACAGGCGTGAGCCACCATGCCCGGCTGAGTACCAACAACTTTCAATGTAGCATTCCATATTAGGTAGGGTACTCCAGAAAGAACCAATAGGATATATATACAGTGATGTGTTGCTTAGTGATGGGGATACAGTCTGGGAAATGCATTGTTAGGGGATTTCACCATAATGTGAACGTCATAGAGCATACTTACACAAACCTAGATGGGACGGCCTAGTACACACAGAGACTATATGATACAGCCTATTGCTGCTAGGCTACACACATGTACAGCATGTTACTATCCTGAAACTGTAGGCAATCCTAACACAATGATAAGTATCTGTGAATCTAAACACAGAAAAGATACAGTAAAAATACGGTATTATTTGGCCAGGCACGGTGGCTCACACCTATAATCCCAGCATTTTGAGAGGCCATGGCAGGCAGATCACCTGAGGTCAGATGTTCCAGACCAGCCTGGCCAATATGGTGAAACCCTGTCTCTACAAAAAATACAAAAATTGCCAAGTGTGGTGGCTCATGCCTGTAATCCCAGCACTTTGGGAAGCTGAGGCAAGTGTATCACCTGAGGTTAGGAGTTCAAGGCCAGCCTGGCCAACATGGTGAAACCCCGTCTCTTCTAAAAATAAAAAAATTAGCTGGGCCTGGTGGCATGCATCTGTAATCTCAGCTACTCTAGCTACTGGAGGCCGAGGCAGGAGAGTTGCTTGAGCCTGGGAGGTGGAGGTTGCAGTGAGCCCAGATCACGCCATTGCACTCCGGCCTGGGTGACAGGAGCAAGGCTCCATCTCAAAATAAATAAATAAATAAATAAATACAAAAATTAGCCGAGTGTGGTGACATGCACGTGTAATCTCAGCTACTCGGGAGGCTGAGGCAGGAGAATTGCTTGACTGTAGGGGGCAGAGGTTGTAGATAGCCAAGATTATACCACTGCACTCCAGCCTGGGCGATGGAGTGAGACTCCATCTCAAAAAAAAAAAAAAAGGTATAATCTTATGGAACAACCATGGTTTACATGGTCCATCATTAACCAAAATGTCATTTTGTGGCACATGACTATATAGCTTTACTGATATATAGCTATATGACACAGGACTTAGTGGGAGAATTGGCTCACACAATTATGGAAGCTGAAAAGTCCCACAATGGACTATCTGCCAGCTGGAGACCCTGGCATGCCAGTAATGTGGCTTAGTTTAAGTCTAAAAGCCTCAGAACTGGCGGGGCATGGTAGCTCATGCCTGTAATCTCAGCGCTTTGGGAGGCTGAGGCAGGAGGATTGATTGAGTCTAGGAGTTTGAGACCCGCCTGGGCAACATGTCAAAACCCTGTCTCTGTAAAATAAAGTTAAAAAATGAAATCCTCAGAACCAAGGAAGCCAATGCTATAATTCTCAGTCCAAGGCCAAAGTCCTGAGAACAGTGGGTGGGCAGGGGGATGGGAGGGGAACTGGTGTAATTTCTGGAGTCTCAAGGCCAGAGACCCTGGAGTCCTGATGTCCAAGGGCAGGCGGAGAAGACTATGTCCCAGCTCCAGGAGATTAAAAAAAAAAAAAAAAACAACCCTTCCTCTGTCTCTTTGTTCTATCCAGGCCTTCAGCTGATTGGATTATAACTGCCAACACTTAGAGTAGATCTCCCCCACTCAATCCACCCACTAACACACCAATTTCCTCTGGAAGCACCCTCACAGACATACCCAGAACTAATGCTTAACCAGTTCTGTAGGTACTCCTTAATCCAGTCAAGGTGACACCTAAAATGAACCATTACACATTACACATTTCAAGTTAAGAATTTAATCAGCCAAAAAGAAAAGAAAAAAGAAAAAAGAAAAAGAATTTAATCAGCCAGACATGGTGGCTTATGCCTGTAATCCTAATACTTTGGGAGGGTGTGGTGGGAGGATGTTTGAACCTGGGAATTCAAGACCAGCCTGGGCAACATAGTGAGACCCCATCTGTACAAAAACATAAATAAATAAGGAATTTAGTCTAAGGAAGTAAGCAGAAGTATGCATAAAATTAATAAAAGTAAAATGTCAAAAACAATGAAAATTTCCACCAATGAATGACTGTGATTGTTAAATGGAGATGACAAAGCTGTATTACACACACAGATTATGTATACACACATACATACACATACATACATTCATATACATATATCAGTGCATCTGCTGTTGATTCAACCATAAGCCAGAACTGACATGGCTCTGGTCCTGCCCTCAGGGAGCTTACAGTCAAATCAAGACATAGACATTAGGCTGGGTACAGTGGCTCAGGCCTGTAATCCCAGCACTTTGGGGGAGCCGAACCAGGTGGATTACTTAAGGCCGGGAGTTTGAGACCAGATTGACCAACATGGTGAAACCCTATCTCTACTAAAAATATATTAAAAAAAAAAAGTTAGCCGGGCATGGTGGTGGGTGCTTATAATCCCAGCTACTTGGGAGGCTAAGGCAGGAGAATAGCTTAAACCCAGAGGAGGCAGAGGCTGCAGTGAGCTGAGATTGCACCACTGCAAACCAGCCTGGCCACAGGAGAGAAACTGTCTCAAAAAAAAAAAAAAAAAAAAAAAAGGAAGCCAGGCGCGGTGGCTTACGCCTGTAATCCCAGCACACTTTGGGAGGCCAAGGCAGCGGATCACCTGAGGTTGGGAGTTTGAGACCACCCTGACCAACAGGCTGGAGAAACGCTATCTTTACTAAAAATACAAAATTAGCCGGACATGGTGACTCATGCCTGTAATCCCAGCTACTTGGGAGGCTGAGGCAGGAGAATCACTTGAACCTGGGAGGCAGAGGTTGCAGTGAGCTGAGATTCTGCCATTGCACTCCAGCCTGGGCAACAGAGCAAAACTCTGTCTCAAAAAAAAAAAAAAGAAAGAAAGAGAGAGACAGAAAGAGAAAGAAAAGAAAAAGAAAGGAAGGAAAGAAGGAATAAAACTTTGAAGCCTCTACAGTAATAGAAGTGGCATAAAAATTATTTAAAAATTTAAAAGAGTGTAGTTAAGCCATGCTGGGCACAGTGGCTTACGCCTGTAATCCCAGCACGTTGGGAGGCTGAGGCGGGCGGATCACCTGAGGTCAGGAGTTTGAGACCAGCCTGACCAATATGGAGAAACTCTATCTCTACTAAAAACACAAAATTAGCCAGGCGTGTTGGCGCATGCCTGTAATACCAGCTACTTGGGAGCCTGATGCAGTAGAATCACTTGAATTTGGGAGGCGGAGGTTTCGGTGAGCTGAGATCGTACCATTGAACTCCAACCTGGGCAACAAGAGTGAAACTCCATCTCAAAAAAAAAAAAAGTGTAACTAAGCCTTGATTCAAATACGTTACAAGTAGTTGCAATGATATTTAGCAGGAAACATTACAAGATGAGAACTTTCTTGGCATGAGGCCTTTCAGGGAAGGATAGGTGAGATGGTACAGGCATAGGTATAGGTACATATGTAGGTATAGGTACTAATACAGATATTGATACAGGTACAGATACAGTTATAGTCATGGTAGACTCCAAATCACAATGAACCAACATTTGGCCAAAGGCAAAAAAGCTCTTTAAGATTACTTTTATGTATGTTCAGTCTTTAGCAAAGGTAACTACCACTCCACTATTATTTTTATTTTTCTTATTTATTTATTTTTTTTGAGACAGAGTCTTGCTTTGTCGCCCAGGCTGGAGTGCTATGATGCGATCTTGGCTCACTGCAACCTCCGCCTCCTGGGTTCAAGAGATTCTCCTGCCTCAGCCTCCAGAGTAGCTGGGATTACAGGCATCTGCCACCATGCTTGACTAATTTTGGTATTTTTAGTGCAAATGGGGTTTCCCCATGTTGGCCAAGCTGGTCTCGAACCCCTGACCTTGTGATCTACCCACCTTGGCCTCCCAAAGTGCTGGGATTACAGGTGTGAGCCACCACGCCCAGCCTACCATTCCATTTTTAAAACTGAGATAAAGTCAGGTAGCCTTTGTGATAAGCTACTTCTTTTTTAAAATAATATTTTTTTGGCCATGAACGGAATAAAAATAATAATAATAATATTTTAATTTTTTTTTAAGACAGGGTCTCACTCTATTACCTAGACTGGAGTGCTGTGGCGTGATCTGGGCTACTGCATCCTCCACCTTCCAGGTTCAAATGACTCTCTGACTGTCTCCCAAGTAGCTGGGATTACAGGCATGCACCACCATGCCCGGCTAATTTTTGTATTTTAGTAGAGACGGTGTTTTGCCATGTTGGCTAAGCTGGTTTTGAACTCCTGTTCTCAAGTGACCTGCCTGCTTCAGCCTCCCAAAGTACTCAGACTCCCATATTCCCATACAGGTGTAAGCCACCACACCAGGCCAATATTTTAAAACTTTTAATAAAATAAAGAGATAGGGTCTCACCATGTTGCCCAGGCTGGTCTCAAACTCCTGGGCTCAGGTAATTCTCCCACCTCAGCCTCCCAAAGTGCTAGGATTATAGATGTGAGCCACTATGCCTGGCAGTAATAGGCTATTACTAATTCTGAAAACTGTAACCTGAAACTTAAGGCTTTGATTATTTGTTATAGGAAACTACATTTGTCAGAATGTTATAGCAAATTGTGTTTGTTTACTTCGTCAACTATATTTGCTATATTTGTTGTTAAAGTTATATTTGTACACAGCCTACGTTGGTAAGCCCCTGGTTATGACCTCACTGATTCTGTTATAATCATATCTGTATATTTACCAAAATAGAGTGCAAATCCAGAATTTTCCTCCTTATGGGTTGTAAACATAAAATAAACTGTTACTTGTCTTAGTCTGTTTGTGCTACAATAACAAAATACCTGAGACGTGGTAATTTATAAACAACAGAAGTGTATTTCTCACAGATCTGGAGGGCTGGGAATCGAAAGATCAAGGTGCTGGCGGGTACAGTGTCTGCTGAGGGACCTGGTTTCTCCTTCCACACAGAGCCTTGTTGCTGCACACTCCAGAGGAGATGAATGCCGTGTCTTCACATGGTGGAAGGCAGGACAAACAAGGGCCAAAGCTAGTTCCCTCCAGCCCTTTTATTTGTTTATTTATGTAACACTTTTAAAATTATATTCACAATAATTCAACCCTCCAGCCCTTTTATAAGGCACTAATTCATTCATGATAGTGGAGCCCTCAGGACTTAATTACTTCCCAGATAACCTCCCCTCTTTTTTTTTTTTTTTTTTTTTATTTTTTGAAAGAAAGAAAAAGAGAGGAAAGAAAGTGAGAGTGAAAGAAAGAAAAAAAAAGAATGTACGAGAGAAAGAAAGAGGAAGAAAAAGAGGGAGAGAGAACAGGATTCTTGTTCT
>CAUYLG010046542.1:0-22956 GCA_963573385.1 Cacajao melanocephalus | reverse complement strand
TGGCACGATAATAACTTGTGCTTGGCCGGCAGTTGTTGCTGTGCGCCGATACTGTGCCACTGCACTCCCGCCTGGGCAATAGATCAAGAAACCATAAAAAAAAAAAAAAAAAAAAAAAAAAGACTAAGAAAAAAAAATTTTTAAGTACACATGCATGCATGTAAATAGGAAAATAAAGTACTATTTATATTTATTAGTTTGGCAAAGTGCTTAAGAATAATTTCCCAGCCAGGTGCAGTGCTTCATGCCTGTAATCTGGTCTAGTTACTGTAGTAGATAATGTTTCCTTCCAGCCTATAACCACATGCTTAGGTACTTCTTGTAATTGTAATAATCTGTGAGTTGCAATCATTGTGTGGTTAATCCTCTGTTTCTGGAGTCAGGCTGCCTGTTTGAATCCTTCCTTCATATTTCATCTTTATATGTCTTTAATTGGGTATGTTATTTCTCTGTGCCTCTCATAATGGGATAATCTATAAAAGAGAGATATTAGTACTTACACTGTTTTAAGAAGCAGGTGAGATGATGCATATAAAGCATCTGTATAGTGCCTATGCCACAGAATTGCTTAACACATTTGCTTTCATTATGGCAATTACAGCTTTTTTTCCTCTCCATTATGTGAAAGCATTTTCCGGTTTTTTTTCTTTTTTTTGAGACGAAGTCTTCCTCTTTTGCCAGGCTGGTGCGCAGTAGCCACGACCTTGGCACACTGCAACCTCTGCCTCCCAGGTTCAAGGGATTCTCCTGACTCGGCTTCTCAAGTAGCTGGGACTGCAGGTACACACCACCACACCCAGCTAATTTTTCTGTTTTTAGTAGAGACGGGGTTTCACCATGTCAGCCAGGATGGTCTCGATCTCGACCTCATGATCCACCCACCTCGGCCTCCCAAAGTGTTGGCATTACAGGCATGAGCCACCGCGCCCAGCTGCATTTTCCAGTTTTCATACTTTTCCATATTTAATCAACCCTAAGAAGCATATTTTTGCACATTTTAACTTTGAAAATTGGGATACATCTTAAAATATTCAGTGTGTTACAGCTGAATAAACAGCAATTTTTTCTTTGAGATAGCAGTATCCCATCAGATTTATAAAATTTGTTAATGCGGTATCTATAGTTTTGGATTGCTGTGTAATACTTTATGTAGTGAGTCTATCATTTCCTGTATTCCTCATCTGTTTAAACAGGGGTATTTGCATTTCTTAGCATTCATAACTAATGCTAATATATGTGGAAATATGAGTTGCATCTTTTTATTTCTTTTTTTCTTTCTTGAGATGGAGTCTCATTCTGTCGCCCACGCTAGTGCAGTGGCGAGATCTCAGGTCACTGTAACCTCTGCCTCTCAGGTTCAAGTGATTTTCCTGCCTTGGCGTTCCAGTTAGCTGGGATTACAGGCACACGCCACCACACCCAGCTAATTTTTTTGTATTTTTAGTAGAGATGGGGTTTGGCCACATCGGTCAGGCTAGTCTCAAACTCCTGACCTCAGGTGATCTGCCCACTTCAGCCTGCCTAAGTGCTGGGATTACAGGCATCAGCCACCACGCCCGGCCTTTTAGAACTTCTTAGTAAATTATCTCAAGTTGTGCTTTCTCTGAAAATAACATATTTTCCCTCCATCCTTGCCATATACAGAATTCTCAATAGGCATACAACCCCATTCAGGCATTCTAAAGATATTCCTGTACTTTCCGGTTTATACTACTGCTAACAAGCAATCAGCCAACAGGCTAGCAGCCATTCTTAATCTCTCTTTACTCTGATTGCTTAAATCTTTCTTAATGGTGTTTTACAATCATTAAAAGTCTAATTGAGGAATTGTTTTTTATTTGATATAAATGGAATCCACTGAACTCCCTGACATCTTTCATCAGTTCTGTAAAATTCTCAGCCATTCTCTCTTAAAATGTTGACTCTCCATCAACTGCTCTATTATTTCCTTTTGAAACCCCAATAAAATATACACTAATGGCCGGTGTGGTGGCTCACGCCTGTAATCCCAGCACTTTGGGAGGCCCAGGTGTGTAGATCACCTGAGGTTGCGAGTTTGAGAACAGCTTGACCAACATGGAGAAATCTTGTCTCTACTAAAAATACAAAATTAGCCAGGCGTGGTGGCACATGCCTGTAATCCCAGCTAACTCAGGAGGCTGAGGCAGGAGGCGGAGGTTGCAGCAAGCCAAAATTGTGCCATTGCACTCCAGCCTGGGCAACAAGAGCAAAACTCCGTCTCAAAAAATAAATAAATAAATAAACACACACACGCACACACAACCTTGTCATCATATGTTCCACGTATCAAGTTCTTTCCTATTTTCCATCTTCTTGTCTCTCTCTAGTTGCATTCTGAACAATTTCTTATGATCTTTCTTCCAGTTCACCAATTTTCTCAAGCTGTTTCTAACTTGCTGTTCAACTTCTTTAATAAGTTTCTAAGCTCCCTTTTTACATTTTTCATTTCTTAAAGTTCCTTTTAGTTCTTTCCTCAAATCTATCTGATCAACTTTTTTGTTTCTGGATCATCTTTTTTCTTCTTTTAAGCATATGAAACATTTTAATTTTATAGTTTACACTTGGTAATTCCAATATTTGTAATTTTGAGACTTGTTTTTTCTGCTAAATCATGATCCTAATGACCTACATGATTCATAAGGCCATTTGTCTTAGAACTTTGTAAGAATTTTATAAAAGATTACGTTTAAATGAGCTTTTTTTTAGACAGGGTCTCACTCTGTTGCCCAGGCTGAAGTACAGGGGCGTGATCACAGCTCACTGCAGTCTCGAACTCCTGGGCTCAAGCAATTCTCCCACCTCAGCCTGGTGACCAGCTGGGACTACAGGTTTGAGCCACCACATGGATAGGTTGTTTTCATTTTTGTAGAGATGGGGTACGGCTATGCTGTCTGACCAGTCGTGAACTCCTAGCCTCAAAGGATCATCTCACCTTGGCCTCCCAAAGTGCTGGAATTATAGGCATGACCCACCACAATAGGACTAAATGGGCTCTTAAGGAGAGAATTTGTTTTACTTTTGCTAGATGTCTGCCTAGGAAGACTACCAATCTGGACTAGATTTAAATTTTCAACTTGAGGTTTTTTTGAAACAATAGGTAGTGCAAATTCTAGCCATACTTTGGTATCAAAGAGAATTTGTGTTTACAATTATCAAAGACCTCTCTTGCACCAACCCAGAGCCAAGGCAAAAACTGTCAAGTGTGCTTTTCTCTGGGGAAGGTTTTTTTTTTTCCTGTCGTTGTTGAGACAGTGTCTCACTCTATTGCCCAGGCTGGAGTGCAGTGGCACCATCAAGGTTGACTGCAACCTCGATCTCCAAGCTGAAGCAATCCTCCAACTTCTCAGCCTCCCAAGTAGCTGAGATTACAGGCGCATGACACCATGCCTGGCTAATATTTTTTATAAAGATGGGGTTTTGCCATGTTGCCTAGGCTGGTCTTGAATGCCTGGACTCCAGTGATCCTCATGCTTCAGCCCCCTGAAGTGCTGGGATTATAGATGTGAGCCACCATGCCCAGCCTCATTTGCTTTCTTACTAGCTTAAATCTCTGCTTTAAAAAAAAACTTTGGGCCGGGCATGGTGGCTCACACCTGTAATCCAAGCACTTTGGAGGTCAAGGCGGGCGGATCACCTGAGGTCGGGAGTTCAAGAACAGCCTGACCAACATGGTGAAACCCCGTCTTCATATAAAAAAAAAAAAAAAAAAACCTTTGTATGTATTGAATTGGCAGTGGCTCACACTTGTAATCCCAGCACTTTCAGAGGCCAAGATGGGAGGATCATTTGAAATCAGGAGTTCATAACCAGCCTGGCAACATAGGAAGACCCCATCTTTACAAAAAAGATTAAAATCTTAGCCAGGCGTTGTGGTACACCTCTAGTTCTAGTTACTTAGGAGGCTAAGGCTGGAGGATTGCTTGAGTCTGGGAGGTTGAGGCTACAATGAGCCAAGATCACACCATTGTACTACAGCCTGGATGACAAAGTGGGACTGTCTCAAAAGACAAAACAAAAACAGCTGGGGCATGGTGACTCATGTCTTTAAACCCAGCACTATGGGAGGTTGAGGGAGGCAAACTGCTTGAGCTCAGAGTTTGAGACCAGCCTGGGCAACTTCGCAAAATCCTGTCTCTACGAGGATTTTTAAATATTTTAATTTATTTAAATAACTAAATATTTCAATTAATTTAATTTTTTTGATATTAAAAAAAAACCTAGCGAGGCATGGGGGCATGTGCCTACAGTCCCAGCTACTTGAGAGACTGAGGCAAGAAGATCACTTGAGTCCAGGAGGTCAGGCTGAAAAGAGCCATGAGGTTATTCTCAGAATAGCTAATTCATGGTATTTCAAGAATACCAGTATTTTTTTCTTAAAGCTATATTAAAGAGTAATTCCAACAATTGAGACAATTATGGCATAGCAGAAAAAAAATTAACTTTATTCTGCCTCCCAATAATTATGTAAGCATCTCGTTTCTCTACCTTTAAGAACATAACACCTAGGCCAGGCACAGTGGCTCACGCCTGCAATCCCAAAGGGAAGACAAGGTTGGTGGATCACTTGAAGTCAGGAGTTTAATACCAGCCTGGCCAATATGGTGAAACACCATCTCTACTAAAAATACAAAAATTAGCCAGGCGTGTTGACAGGTAGCTGTAGTCCCAGCCACTCGAGAGGCTGAGGCAGGAAAATCACTTAAACCTGGGAGGCAGAGGCTACAGTGAGCCAAGACTGTGCCACTGCACTCCAGCCCGGGTAACAGAGTGAGACTCCGTCTCAAAAAATTAATTAATTTAAAATAGAAGTATTTTATTATGTAGTGCTTCTTGGCTTTTGGTTTCAAGCTGCTAGAAGCTTTTACAATAATAGCAAAACCAGTAACGAAATAACCCTTACACAGAGAGCTAAAGCATCTTTACAGAAGCACCATGAATAACTATAGCAACATCTTAGATTACAGATGTTAATTCACAATTTCCTCATATCTTAATTAGCTCAGGGAAGAAACCAACTAGTTTTCAAACAGCCCCACCAAGAGAGGTAACAAGGTATAATTTAAGAACTTATAAGTAGCAATTTTCAAAAGCAAGACACTTTCATATTTGCCACTATATAGAAATGCAAAAAGTGCCTGTTGTACAAAAAGTATCTTAAAAAAATTTTTAACCAATCATTATTCAAATCCACTCTGGCTAAATTAAGCAGAAGAGTTTTGTTTTGTTTCTTTGAGACAGGGTCTCACTCTTTTGTCCAGGCTATAGCAGTAGCACCACTTAAGCTCACTGCAGCTTCAACCTCCCGGGATCAAGCAATACTCCCACCTCAGCCTCCTAAGTAGCTGGGACTACAGGCGCATGCCATCACACCTGGCTAATTTTTATACTTTTTGTAGAGACAGGATTTCATCATGTTGTGCAGGCTGGTCTTGAACTCCTGATTTCAATCTATCTGCCCACCTCAGACTCCCAAAGTTCTGGGATTACAGGCGTGTGCCACCACGCCCAGCCTGAAAGGTAATTATTTTTTGAGATGGGGTCTCACTCCATTGCCTAAGCTGGACTGCAGTGGTGCGATCTTGGCCCACTGCAACCTCTACCTCCCAGGCTCTAAGGGATCCTCCCACCTCAGCCTCTTGAGTAGCTAGGAGCACAGGCACGTGCCACAATGCCCACGTAATTTTTCTGTTTTTTCAGTACAGACAGGGTTTCACCATGTGGCCCAGGCTGGTCTCAAACTCTCAAGCTCAAGCGATTCACCCACCTTAGCCTCCCAAACAAAATGCTGGGATTATAGGTGCTGAGTCACTGAACCTGGTTCACCTGAAAGGTATTTTTTTTTTTTTTGAGACAGAGTCTCGCTCTATCGCCAGGCTGGAGCGCAGTGGGGCATGATCCCGGCTCACTGCAACTTTAATTTTCCAGTTTCAAGCAATTCTTCTGCCTCAGCCTCCCAAGTAGCCGGGACTACAGGCATGCACAACCATGCCCTGCTAACTTTTTTGTATTTTTAGTAGAGACAGGGTTTCACCATGTTGGCCAGGATGGTCTTGATCTCTTGACCTCGCCATCCACCTGCCTCAGCCTCCCAAAGGGCTGGGATTACAGGCGTGAGCCACTGCGCCTGGCCCTGAAAGGTAATTATTAAAGAAGATTATCACCACTCCTATTGTCACTGGGAGGGCTAAAAAAAAATAGATGCAAAGATAATATCACCCAAAATAATGTTGCACAAGTGGTCTGGTGAGGAAACCACTATCCCTGTCACCACCAGGCACTAAATAACAAGATTCAAATCCATTATAACCTTTACTACTGCCAGCACCAAAGCCACATCTCTCTATTGGGAACTCAATCTGCAACTATTACCTCCACTTAAAGCTGAACAACCCTGCTGCCATTACTAACTGCAAAATGGAAGTTATAAATAGAACCTTCACTTCCTTAATATTGTGTACTTTCAAAGAGAAGTCATCTGAGTGTGTCTGTAGGTCACATGCCTGCATCCAAGAGAACATGGAGGACAGAGGCCGTGGCTCATGCCTATAATCCTAACACTTTAGAAGTCCAAGGCGAGTGGACCACTTGAGATTAGGCGTTTGAGACCAGCCTGGGCCACATGGCAAAACCCCATCACTACAGGAAAAAAAAAAAAAAAAAAAAAGAAGACCACTTGAACCTGGGAGGTGGAGGTTGCAGTAAGCTGAGATTGTGCCACTGCACTCCAGCGTGGGTGACAAAGTGAGTCCGTTTCAAAAAAAAGAGAGAGAAAGAGAGAAGCTGGGAATTTGAGTTTTCACTAGTACACATACTGAGGAGGCCTGACCCATAACACGTGCAATTTTGCAAATATAGACATACAACCAAAATTTGGAAGGCTTCGGATATGACAAATAGTCACCATAAGAGACTAAGGCTACTATTTAACAAAGAAGTTGGAGGATTATGCTCAAAAACATTTTCTCCTGATGGGGTATACTATTTCATTAAATATTTAATAACTGTTCAAAATCATTAATAAATATATTCCCTTCAGCAGTATACTACCCCAAAATCTGATGTGTCCCTGATGATTAATGGTGCTAAGAATACTCAAAGTGTAAGGTCTATGGCATATAGACAAGCAGTACTTCTGGGTATATTAATATTTTTCATCAGCCTATATATATTTTATTTATTTATTTTTGAGAGGGAGTCTCACTCTGTCGCTCAGGCTGGAGTGCAGTGGTACAATCTCGGCTCACTACAACCTCCACCTCCCAGGTTCAAGCAATTCCACTGCCTCAGCATCCCAAGTAGCTGGGACTACAGGCTCGCGCCACCACGCCCAGCTAATTTTTTTGTATTTTTAGTAGAGATGGGGTTTCACCATGTTGGCCAGGATGGTCTTGAACTCCTGACCTCATGATCTGCCTGCCTCAGCCTTCCAAAGTGCTGGAATTACAGGCATGAGCCATCGCACCCAGCCAAGACTACACATTTTAAAAGCCACTGATGCATGCAAGAAGACACATAAAAGGTTGTATAGTGAAGTATTGAAACACAAGTAAAAAACTGAAAACTACCTAAATGTCCACCTGTTGGTGAATAGTTAAATATGGTGTACCTTGGGCCATTTAATAATACGGAAATTGTTCCAATGCATATTGTTCAGTGAAAAAAGTCAAGTTGCAAAACAATAAGCACTTTATATTATCATTTCTATAAACAAAATCACTGTACAGATAAATATATAGATATAGGCTATGCACGGTGGTACATATCTGTAATCCCAGAGCTTCTGAAGGCTGAGGCTAGCGGATCACTTGACCCCAGGAATTCAAGATCAGCCTCGGCAACAGAGTGAAACCCTGTCTCTACAAAATCACACAAATTAGCCAGGCATGGTGGCATGCACCTCTAGTCCCAGGTACTTGGGAGGCTGAGGTGAGAGGATGGTTTGAGCATGGGAGGAGATTGCAGAAAGCCGAGATAATGCCACTGCACTCCAGCCTGGATGACAGAGCAAGAGTCCGTCTCAACAAAATAAAACCCCACCACCACAACAACAAAAAAACCCAGAAGACCTGAAAGGTTACAGTACTGTTAACAACAGAATTACAAATTACTAAGATTGTTTGCTGAACATGAAAACTGTGCAAAGGACAGACTGAAATAGTTTATGATACGATATCATTTTTACCCTACTGAACAGCCCAGATTCAAGACTATTTTGATAAGCATAAAAAGTAAAAATCAGGCCAGGCACAGTGGCTCACACCTGCAATCCTACCACTTTGGGAGGCCAAGGTGGGCAGATCATCTGAGGTCAGGAATTCAAGACCAGCCTGGCCAACATGGTGAAACACCGTCTCTAATAAAATACAAAAATTAGCCAGGCATAATGGCAGGTGCCTGTAATACCAGTTACTCATGAGGCTCAGTCAGGAGAATCGCTTGAATCCGGGATGTGCTGCATTAATGATATTTTGATCAAGGACAAACTACATGTACAACAGTGGTCCCATAAGATTATAATGGCGATACCATATAGCCTAGTGTGTAGAAGGCTATCAACATTTGTATAAATATTTTCTCATGTTCACATAATAAAATCCATGACACATCCCTCAGGATGTACACCTGACCACGGCAAAATTGAATTTAAAAAGTTTTGAAAAATGCAGAAAAAAATCCAGAAAGCATGGGAAATGTTCACTGTAATACTGTAACACATATATTTTATAGCATATTTTAGTTGTATATGATAGTATCCATATACATCCTTACCATCTCCAAAGTAATGTGTTTTTGCATGCTATTGAGTTAACTGATGGCTATCTTTTAATTTCAATTCTAGATAGCCAAGTTGGTTTTTTTGTGTGTTTGTTTTTTTGTTTTTGAGATGGAATCTCACTCTGTCATTCAGGCTGGAGTGCAGTGGCACGATCTCGGCTCACTGCAACCTCCGCCTCCCGGGTTCAAGCGATTCTCCTGCCTCAGCCTCCTGAGTAGCTGGGATTGCAGGTGCCCACCACCACACCTGGCTAATTTTTGTATTTTTAGTAGAGATGGGGTTTCACCATGTTGGTCAGGCTGGTCTCGAACTCCTGACCTCGTCATCCACCCACCTCTGCTTCTAAAGTGATGAGATTACAGGCCTGAGCCACCGTGCCCAGATGATAGCCAAGTTTTATTCATCTTCTCACCATAGTTTAACAAAGACCACCATCAAAATCTTGATCACTTCCACAAAAGCCGTTGAGTTTACATAGTTGCAAAAAGTATCTACTGAACAATGTAAATTGTCCAAATGCATGCTAAACTATCTGCCAGCATATACATAGTATGCAAGCACATGGATACACAACAAAAATATCCAAACTATCTGTAAAACTGACAGTTCAATCAATATCCTTATTCTAAGCAATATGTCATCCCCAAATAAGCCAAAGGCAGTCCTGATTATTGGCCCATTTAATGCTAAATTCTACTTTCAGAGAGATAAAAATGAAAGGAAAAAAGAGAACTATCAAATTCTTGTGAAAATATTATCTTCCTGTCCTAAAATGCTATATATCTAAAGAAACAGAACCAACAGTTAGGAAAAAAAATCACCATAAATATGGTACAACCATCTCTTTGGACATACATAACCTTTTGTTTTACTTACCTATTTACTATCAGAAACAGAAATCCCATGCCACTTAACCCCATAAATGCTGTAAAACAGAAATAAAATGTATAAATTGATTAAATGTATTTTGCCCCATGGCAGATCAATCATCCAGGTTCAATTTCACATCTCCCATACTGAGAGGGCTACTACTAAGCTACAAGTACCTAGGGAAAAAAAAAACCTGTCATTTATTCCACGTAACTTCAGAATCCTACCAGAAGATGCATAGGGCTATTTTACAAAAAGCAAAAATGAAAAATTAAAGGGAGAATTCTTCACTCATTCAGAGAATACAAATAACATTTATGGAACACTTAATTCATCTTCTTAAAAATCTCAGTTAAGTCCTATTATCAATCACTTTTTTTTTTTTTTTACAGACAAGGAAAAAGTTACTTTACTTCAAGGTAAAGTAACCTGCCCACAGTTACATAGCTATTAAGACAAAATCAGGATTTAAATCTAAGGAGTCTAGGGGCCGGGCGTGGTGGCTCACGCCTATAATCCCAACAGTTTGGGAGGACAAGGCTGGTGGATCACTTGAGGTCAGGAGTTCAAGACCAGCCTGGCCAACATGGAAACCCCGTCTCTACAAAAAACACAAAAACCAGCCAGGTGTGGTGGTGGGCGCCTGTAATCCCAGTTACTCAGGAAGCTGAGGCAGAAGAATCGCTTGAACCCAGAAGGCGGAGGTAGCAGAGAGCTGAGATGGTGTCACTGCACTCCAGCCTAGGCAAAAGAGTAAGACTTCATCTCAAAAAAAAAACAAGAAAAAAAAAAAAGTCTAGAGAGTACATGTTCTAAGCCACTAAGTACAGTTGCCTTAGAGAAAACTTTAAGAGTTATACATACTACATAAGGAATATTATAATTTCCTCTTTAGGCCAAATGGCCCCTGAACCCAGTTTTGCCTAGAGTGACCAAGGATCCAAAAGAAATGAATACAGAAAATAGCCACCAGATGAGAACAAGGGTCCCAGACCAGGCTTGGTGGTTCACGTCTGCAATTCCAGTACTTTGGGAGGCTGAGGCGGGCGAATCACCTGAGCTTAGGAGTTCAAGACAGCCTGGCCAACATGGTGAAACCCATCTCTACCCAAAGTACAAAAATTAGATGGATGTGATGGTGCGTGTCTGTAATCCCAGCTACTAGGGAGGCAAAGGAGAGTAGCTTGAACCCAGGAGGCAGAGATTGCAGTGAGCCAAGATCGCGCCACTGCACTCCAGCCTGGAGGACAAGTCACTGTCTTTAAAAAAAAAAAAATCACCTAGGAATCTTGATAAAATCCAGACTCTGATTCAGTAATTCAGGGGTAGAGTTTCTATTGTAACATATCAAAATTTTTCTTCTAACCAACCCCTGGGTTAAATGAGCTTGCTGCTACCTATTTTTTTTTTTTAACAGTAACATGAGTTTGCTGCTATCTATGGATAACACTGAACAGCAAGAAAACTGGACCCATCCTAAGCTGTTTCCATCAACCTCTCCAGGTTGTCAAAAATCAGAATTCACTTGCCCTCTATTGTGGAAGAAAATCTGAAGTTTATTCATCAATATTATGATCAGTATTATTGCTGGTACTCTAATACCAGTGGAAAAGACAGGACTTATATCCTAATATTCCCACTATCTTAATCAGATGGCATCTGTCATTCATCAAAAGAACCTGACACCACCATAGATTATTGGCACTTAAACTTTTGGTGTCACGAATTGATCTGAAAATATGATCAAAGTTACAAACTTCTCCCTAGAAAGTTCAACGTAAGATTCACTAATTCTGTCATTAAAGATAAAGAATTCTTGGCCAGGCTTGGGGGCTCACACCTGTAATACTAGCACTTTGAGAGGCCCAGGGAGGGCGGATTGCCTGAGGTCCGGAGTTCAGGACCAGCCTGGCCAACATCACGAAACCCTGTCTCTACTAAAAACACAATAATTAGCCAGGCGTGGTGGCAGGTGCCTGTAATCCCAGCTACTTGGGAGGCTGAGGAAGGAGAATCACTTGAACCCAGGAGGCATAGATTGCAGTGAGCGGACCTCGCCGTTGCACTTTAGCCTGGGGGACAAAAGTGAGACTTTGTCTCAAAGGAAAAAAAAAAAGATAAAAAATCCTCTATTAGTAGATATCTAACTAACTGGGTGTTGTGGCTCACACCTGTAATCCTAGCAAGTTGGGAGGCCAAGAGTTCAAAATCAGCCTAGCCAACGTAGTAAGGCCCCCATCTCTATTTTAAAAAGATATCTAACATTTAGTATTTAATCCTCAAAATACTCACCCATTACTTCAAAAGAATTTAAACATACCTCAACCTCAAATATCAAAATAATTTTTTTTTTTTGAGACAGAGTCTTGCTCTGTTGCCCAGGCTGGAGTGCAGTGGTGCAATCTCAGCTCACCGCAACCTCTGTCTCCCCAGTTCCAGCGATTCTCCTGCCTCAGCCTACTGAGTAGCTGGGACTGCAGGCCTGTGCTGCCACACCTAGCTAATTTTTGTATTGTTAGTAGAGAAGAGGTTTCACCATGTTGGTCAGGCTGTCTCAAACTCCCGACCTCAGGTGATCCGCCCACATCAGCTTCCCAAAGTGCTGGGATTACAGGCATGAACCACTGCACCCGGCCTGGTACCAGATATAGTTCTAAGTGTTCATGTTATTTATTTTTCTTTCTTTTCTTAGCCATAACGCTTTTTTAAAATTCACCCCTGTAATACCAGTACTTTGTGAGGTTGAGGCAGGCAGATCACTTGAGGTCAGTTCAAGACCACCTTGGCCAACATGGTGAAACCCTATATCTACTAAAAATACAAAATTAGTCAGGCGTGGTGGCACATGCCTGTAATCCCAGCTACTTGGGAGGCTGAAGCAGAATTGCTTGAATCTGGGAGGTGGAGGTTGCGGTGAATTGAGATCGAGCCACTGCACTCCAGCCTAGGCAATAAGAGTGAAAATCAGTCTCAAAAAAAAAAAAAGAAAAGAAAAGAATTATTTTATTTTTGCCCTGGAGGCAATCTTGGCTCACTGTAGCCTCCATCTCCACCTCCCACCTCCCAGGTTCATGTGATTTTCCCACCTCAACCTCCCAAGTAGCTGGGACCACAGGTATGTGCCCCTAAACCTGGCTACTTCTTATATTTTTTGTAAAAATGGGTTTTCCCATGTAGCCCAGGTTGGTCTTGAACTTCTGGGTTCAAAGGATCCTCCCACCTCGGCCTCCCAAAGTTCTGGGATTACAGGTGTGAGCCATTACACCTGGCTCAATTTTAATTTTTTATATAGCAAAGGGATCTTCCTATGTTAACCTGTTTGGGTTTTTTTTTTCTTTTTTCTGAGACAGAGTCTTGCTCTGTCACCCAGGCTGAAGAGCAGCAGTGCAATCTCAGCTCACTACAACCTCCACCTCCTGGGTTCCAGCAATTCTCCTGCCTCAGCCTTCTAAGCAGCTTGGATTACAGGCATGTGCCACCACACCCACCTAATTTTTATTTATTTATTTATTTTAGTAGAGATGGGGTTTTACTATGTTGGCCAGGCTGGTCTCAAACTCCTGACCTCAAGTGATCCACTTACTTCAACCTCCCAAAGTGCTGGGACTACAGGCAGGAGCCACCGCACCTGACCCTGGTTGGGTCTTGAACTCCTGGCCTCAAGCCATCCTTTTGCCTGCCTCCCAAAGTGCTAGAGTTACAGGTGTGAGCTACTACACCCAGCCTACAACTCTAAATGTTTTATTCTGTCAATCCTCTTAACACCCCTATGAGATAAATAGATATTATTATCTTCCTATATTATTATTTTTTTTTCTTGGGACAGAGTTTCACTCTTGTTGCCCAGGCTGGAGTGCAATGGCACAATCTCAGCTCACCACAACCTCCACCTCCTGGGTTCAAGTGATTCTCCTACCTCAGACTCCTGAGAGGCTAAGTTTACAGGTATGTGCCACCATGCCTGGCTAATTTTGTGTTTTTAGTAGAGATGGGGTTCCTCCATGTTGGTTAGGCTGATTTCAAACTCCCAACCTCAGGTGATCCACCCACCTCTACCTCCCAAAGTGCTGGGATTACAGGGGTGAGCCACCATGCTGGGCCTACCCTCCTATGTTATTGTCCTCAATTTACAGCTAAGGAAACAGAAAAAGACGTTAAACAACTTGCCCAAGGTCAATACAACCAAAAAGTGGCTCAGTCTCAGGAGAGATTTAGACCCAGGCAGGCTGGCAGAAGAGTCCATATTTTTAAACATTCTTTTCTTCTTGCCTGCTAGTCAAAGAAAAAAAAAGAATCTTTGATGCAACCTTGTATATAAATGTATCTTAATTTTACTCAGTCCTTGCCCTCCTCTTTTTTTCTTCCTCCGAGTTAAAAGGCAAAAATAATCCTATTTTCATTATCTTGCTCAACTGCAACTTTGTGCCCTATAAACTTCCATTTCCCATAGCATATATACATATATATTTTAAATACATATTTATATTTATTTTATATATAAAATATATATTATATATATTTAATACATAAAATATATAAATATATATTTAATATATTAATATATTAATATATATATATATTTTTCTTTTAATTTTTAAGACATGGGACATCACTATGTTGCCCTGACTGGTCTTGGACTCAAGCAATCCTCCCACCTCAGCCTCCCAAAGTGCTGGAATTACAGGTATGAGCCACCCCACCTGGCCTGCCACAGCCAATATAACATATTTTAGTGCCCAATTATGTGCACTGTTACTTTATTAATATGGAAGGAAAAAAAGAGTCTTGCCAATAAGCACACAGTAAACCTCTAACCTCTTCTGAAAATTTACAAGTTATTATACAAACCCAAATACTTTTGAGAAGGAAAATGGGTAAAACATCTGTCCCAGAAAATAGGTGTATGCTGTGACCCTCCAGGGCACAATGGCAAGTATGGTCATCTTACCTGTTAGTTGGCAGTATGAAATACTATCCAACTATTTGCTACACAAACCCTGCATCACTGCTGACTTTTCCACCCTGACAAGAAAATCCTCTTCTCTTCTCTCAATAACGTACAAACCCAATAGTACTAAACTCCTCACCTCTGGAGTTTGACTTTTACGAATGTAGTCCACATCCCATCCCTAATAATATTCATCTATAGTACTCTTCTGTCTTTGGTTTAGAGCCAGTCATTTAAAAACAGGAGAGCTATTCTGTGAACGAAAGATTGGTTCAAGAGGTCGGACAAGGACACAGGTAAGACAGGAAAGATGAGTACATGTTTAAACGTTTCTTTCTTACATTTACTTACACTTTTACATTAGAATTTTTTTCAAAAGAGTAAATGTAAAGTGCCTATTTGAACATTTGTATTCCTTTAATTAATCTTCATTTTTTTGACACAGTCTTGCTGTCACCCAGGCTGGAGTACAGTAACATGATCTTGGCTCACTGCAACCTCTGCTTCAGGGTGTGCCTCAGTCTCCTGAGTAGCTGGAACTACAGGCACATGCCTCAAGTGATCCACTTGCGTCGGCATCCCAAAGTTCTGGGATTACAGACGTGAGTCACCATGCCCAGCTGTATTCCTTTAAGCCTCACATATAAATGTGTATTTTAACATACTGCCATTTTCATTCTTCTTTTAAAACTTTTATTTGCCCAACCAAAAGTATACTCTCCAACTATTAAAAAAAAAAACTTTAAATAATTAAACTGGTTTGCCCTAAATCAGATTAAATTATTAAGAAGGCTGAGATGAAAATTTAGAAGTTATACATCTCTTAAATTAGTGCTCACAGTAATTTTTACAATTATCAGTGCTATGATCGTGTAGTTCAGTAAGCTTTCCAGAAATATTTACTATATAAAGTACAAATTTTGAAGGTTTTTGGGAGGCACCAACACTTTTATATCACAATATAGTTGGTTCTGAGGATTAAATGATAGTATGCCAAGCCATTACCTAACACAACCTAACTGTCAGAAGACATCATTATTCTCAAATTACAAATAAGAACTTCAGGTTCAGAGAAATTATGTTACCTGCCTCAGTTCATACGTTTGAACTCAAGATTCTAAAACCATTATAGAAAATCATGGTTTATAATACAAAACATTTACGATGTTTTCAAGATTGGAAACCTACCTCAAATATTAAGCCTTTAAGAAAACAAAGCTTCAGTAAACCAAAGACTATAGGAATGACAAATCAAAATGCAATGAACACTACCAGAGCCAAAGGGTCATTTCTCATTTTCAAAAGGATATTCAAAGAGAAGGTTAGAAATCTTTTTCATAACTTCACAATGATAGCAGGATTAATGAGTTTCTCAACTTTCTCTACTTTCCACTACCCTGCAATACAGACTCAAACTACAGCATCAAAATCTTGTTTTAAGCTCCAGCATAGAAGACCAAACATAGATTTGAAATGTTCGTGCCTAATACTAAGAATTACTTCCACTAGCTAGGAAGTAGTAAGGAGCTGGCAGATAGCCCAAACAAACCAAAATTGATCAAAATACAAAGTAGCCCAGTGTAAGTATTTCTAGCTACTAGGATTTTATACACTGTAATCTGAAGCCTTGTGGGGGTGCTTTTACATCTTTATGTTAACTTCTATGCATTTTATTCCACTTTTCACCCTGTTTTTTCTACTCCATTTGCAGCCCATTGTATCTATCATTTGGCAACGCTTTTATTCATTATTAACTTGTATATCAAGCACCAATAAGTATTCCAAAATCAAACCATTCAAAAACCACTCAGCTATTCAATCATCCATAATTTTTCTTGGCAATCATTTCACAATTTGTTTATGTACCTTTTTCTTCTGAATCATTTTTTTTGTTTAGACAAGAGTTTCACTCTTGTTGCCCAGGCTGGAGTGCAATGGTGCAATCTAGGCTCACGGCAACCTTTGCCTCCTGGGTTCCAGTGATTCTCCCAAGTAGCTGAGATTACAGGCGTGTGCCACCACACCCGGCTAATTTTTTGTATTTTTTGTAGACAGGGTTTCTCCGTCTTGGTCAGGCTGCTCTCAAACTCCCGACATCAGGTGATCCATCAGCCTTTGCCTCCCAAAGTGCTGGGATTACAGGTGTGAGCCACTGTGCCCAGCCTCTACATCATTCTGTTTTAAAAATCCACTTTCAGTCAGTGATATCTGATAAATGATTCTTTAGACTGAGGAAAAACTGAGTACTGTAGTTGGAGTGAAAGGCACAACACTACCTAACAATGACTATAAAATTAATGGAAGGCTGCGTGTGGTAGCTCATGCCCATAATCCCAGAACTTTGGGAGGCCGAGGGCAGATCACCTGAAGTCAGGAGTTCAAGACCAGCCTAGCCAACATGGTGAAACACCATCTCTATTAAAAACATAAAAATTAGCTGGGCATGGTGGCACAAGCCTGTAATCCCAGCTACTAGAGAGGCTGAGGTGAGAGAATAGCTTGAACCCAGGAGGCACAGATTGCAGTGAGCTGAGATCGTGCAACTGTACTCCAGCCTGGGCAACAGAGCAGACTCCCTCTCAAAAAAAAACAAAACAAGTGCTTGCTTTGGCAGCACATATACTAAAACTGGAACGATACAGAGAAGATTAGCATGGCCCCTGCGCAAGGATGACACGCAAATTAGTGAAGCATTCCATCTTTTATTTAAATAAAATTAAAAAAAAAAAAACCAACCACCTCAAAAAAACTGTTAGATGATGCTTTTTGTTATATTTATTTCACAATTAAAAATAGTTTTTAAAGGTCAGTTGCAAGGTCAGGAGTTCGAGACCAGCCTCACCAACACAGTGAAACCCCATCTCTATTAAAAATACAAAAATTAGCTGAGTGTGGTACTGTGCACCTGTAATCCCAACTACTCAAGAGGCTGAAGCAGGAGAATTGCTTGAACCCAGGAGGCAGAGGTTGCAGTGAGCCCAGATCCTGTCATTGCACTCCAGGCTGGGTGATGAAGCAAGACTTCATCTCAAAAAAAAAAAAAATTTTTTTTTTTTTAATTGGTGGCATGAGCTTGTCTTCCTAGCTACTTAAGAGGCTGAGGCAGGATTGCTTGAGCCCAGGAATTTGAGGTTGTGGTGTGCCATGATTATACCTGTGCATAGTCACTGTACTCCAGCCTCGACAACACAACAAGACCCTGTCTCTAAAAAAATAACAATTAAAAAAAATTTTTTTGAGACAGGGTCTCGCTCCGTCACCCAGGCTGGGGCACAAAAATGACTCACTGCGGCCTCGATCTCCTGGCTCAAGCAATCCTCCCACCTCAACCGTCAGTGTAGCTGGGACCACAGCACATGCCACCAGGCCTGGCTAATTTTTAAAAATTTTTTGTAGAGGTTGCAGGGGGGCAGGAGGTCTCACTTTGTTGCCCAGGCTGGTCTTGAACTACTAGGTTCAAGCTATCCTCCCACAGTGTTGAGATTACAAGTATGAGCCACATTACACAACTTAAAACATGTTTTAATTATTTAAGAGTTATTGGCCAGGCACGGTGGCTCACGCCTGTAATCCAAGCACTTTAGAGGCCAAGGCGGGCGGATCACCTGAGGTCAGGAGTTCAAGACCAGCCTGACCAACATGGTGAGACCCCGTCTTAAAAAAAAACAAGAAAAAAAGTTAGGATAAATGCTTTTTTATTTAAAAAAAAAAAAAAAGAGGTATTAAAGCATCCTACGGTGTATGAAACTTACTGCCACCTAAGTAAGTAGCTTTAAGTACAGATGGCCCTCCATATCCATGGGTTCCATATCCACAGGTTCTGTATCAGTGGAGCAATCAAACACAGATTAAAAATATTAAAAGGTCAGGCGAAGTGGCTCACGCCTGTAATCCCAGCACTTTAGGAGGCTGAGGCAGGCGGAACACCTGAGGTCATGGTGAAACCCCATCTCTACTGAAGAGAGATGGGGTTTCACACCCACTATTAGCAAGGCGTGGTAGCAGGCATCTGGAATCCCAGCTACTCAGGAGGCTGAGGCAGGAGAATTGCTTGAATCTGGGAGGTGGAGGTTGCAGTGAGCTGAGATTGCGCCACTGCACTCCAGCCCAGCAGAAAGAGCAAGACAGAGTCTTGGGAAAGGAAAAAAAAAAAAAAAATGCCAGGCGAGGTGGCTCACACCTGTAATCCCAGCACTTTGGGAGGCTGCGGCGGGTGGATCACCCGAGATCAGGAGTTTTAGAGACCAGCCTGACCAATACAGAGAAACCAGGTCTCTATTAAAAAAAAAAAGAAAAGAAAAGAAACCCTATCTCTAAAAAAATAAAAAATAGGCCAGGTACAGTGGTTCACGCCTGTAATCCCAGCACTTTGGTAGGCCGAAGTGGGCAGATCACAAGTTCAGAAGTTTGAGACCTGCCTGACCAACATGGTGAAACACTGTCTCTGCTAAAAATACAAAAAATTTAGCTGGGTGTGGTAGAGTGCGCCTGTAGTCCCAGCTACTCGGGAGGCTGAGGCAGGAGAATCGCCTGAACCCAGCAGGCGGAGGTTGCAGTGAGCCAAGATCTGGCTGCTGCACTTCGGCCTGGGTGACAGAGTGAGACTCCATTTCAAAAATAAATAATAAAAAATAATAAAAAGTAAAATAAAACTCAGGAAAAAAGAATCACTGCATCTGTACTGACCATGCAGACACTTCTTATCACTCTGAAAATAATACAGTATAGCAACTATTTATATAGCATTTACATTGTATTAGGTTTTATAAATAATCTAGAGATGATTTAACATATACAGGAAGATGTGCATAGGCTATATGCAAATACTAAGCCTTTTTATATAAGACTTGAGCAACCACGGTTTTTGGTATCTACAGAGGGTCCTGGAACCAAATCCCCAACAGATACCGAGGGACAACTGTCTTCATTTTTAGGGAAAAATTCAAATAAAGAACTCAATTTTAATAGTCACTCCACACCCACCCTTCCTAGCCTCTAGTTTTAATGTATTTAATTAAAAAAAAATTTCAGCCTGAGCAAAAGAGTAAAACCCTGTTGCTACAAAAAAAGGAAAAAAAAGAAAAAAATTAGGCCGGGCACGGTGGCTCACGCCTGTAATACCAGCACTTTGAGAGGCCGAGGCAGGCAGACCACCTGAGGTCAGGAGTTCAAGAGCAGCCCTGCCAACATGGTGAAACCCTGTCTCTAAATAAATAAATAAATAAATAAATAAATAAATAAATAAAAGTAGCCAGGCATGGTACTGTGTGCCTACAGTCCCAGCTCCTTTCAAGTTGAGGCAGGAGGATCACTTGAGCTGGGAGGTAGAGGCTGCAGCAAGCAAGACTCTGTCTCAAAATAAAAATAAAAATTTTGAATAAGAGAGAGAAATTAAAAAATAAAAAAATTACAATCTGCCTTCTCAGGGCTGAAAAGTTTTAAGTAACTTGACGGCATTCAGATGAAGGTAGTACACTGCAGTTTCAAACTCACAAAAAATTTGTTGTAAGAGAATTTCAGGCAGGTCATGATTGATGACTTTGTGAATTATCCAAGTTTCTACCTCTTCCCAGAGAGGGACACTGTTTGTTTTTCCTTCAGAACACAGGTGATTAAAAATAATAATAATAATAGTCGGCTAGGTATAGTGGCTCACGCCTGTAATCCCAGCGCTTTGGGAGGCTGAGGCAGGCGGAACACTTGATGTCTGGAGTTCAAGACCAGCCTGGCCAACATGGCGAAACCCGTGTCTACTAAAATTCCAAAAAAAAAAAAAAAAAAAAAAAGACACCACTAGTCAGGCATGGTGGCACATGCCTGAAGTCCCAGCTACTGAGGAGGCTGAGGCAGGAGAATTGGTTGAATCTGGGAGGCAGAGGTTGCAGTTAACTGAGATGGAGCCACTCTCTAGCCTGGGTGACAAAGTGAGACTCCGTCTGTGGGGAGAGGAAGGGGAGAACCAACAATCTACTGAAGTCAATATAGTGGGTCTTGCTTTGTCACCCAGCCTGGAATACCGTGGCACAATAACTGCGCATTGCAGCCTTGACCTCCCATACTCAAGTGAAACTCCTGCCTCAGCCTCCCTGGCTGCTGGGACTACAGGCACATGCCACCACACTGGACCCTTGGGTTTTAAAAGTTGCATCTAAGTATTATTTACATAGGATTCCTCGCCTGCAATATACTCTACTCCAATACAACTAGGTGGCCGACGAGTTCTAAACAAGCTTCCACATTCACTAACTGTATAAACTTAAGCAAGTTTAAATTCTCTGTGGCTAAGTTAGTTTGTTTTTGAGACAGAGTCTCACTCTGGTTGTCCAGGCTGCAGTGTAGAGGCACAATCTCAGCTCACTGCAACCTCTGCCTCCCTGGTTCAAGTGATTCTCCTACCTCAGCCTCCCAAATAGCTGGGATTATAGGCGTGTGCCACCACATCTGGCTAATTTTTTTATTTTTAGTAGAGTTTCGCCATATTGGCCAGGCTGGTCTCAAACTCCCAACCTCAGGTGATCCACCGCCAGCCTTGGCTTCCCAAAGTGCTGGGATTACAAGCATGAGCCATCACACCTGGCTGCCTTAGTTTATCACTAAAATGGGGATACTAACACCTTATAGAGATATTGAGACTTAAATGGATGTACAGATATCTAGATATGCAAAAACATCTAACATTCCTGACACAAAGTACCATATAAGCATATACTACTACTATTATTGTTATATTGTTATTATCTATTCTACTGATTCTAGTAGGATAGTTAAGCTGGAAATCTCTCCAGAAAAATGCACATAAGTAAAACGTATTGAACACAACTGCAGAAGACCCGAGGATCTCAGATTAACCCTGGCAAAGATGATCCATAAGCAACTTGGTTTAATAAAACCGCTCTTAACCTCTTTGGTGACACAGACCTCTTTAGTAGTCCAATTAATCTATGGATCTCTTCTTAAGAGTTTTTTTAAATTTCTAAAATATATAGAATCACGAAGTAAGCAAATTATATTGAAACACAGTTGCCAAAATATTTTTAAATGTCTAATATAGCAATACAGTAAATAACAATATATTTACGGCTGGGCGCGGTGGCTCACGCCTGTAATCCTAGCACTTTGGGAGGCCTAGGTGGGTGGATCACCTGAGGTCAGGAGTTCAAGACCAGCCTGGCCATCATGGTGAAACCCCATCTTTTAAAAAATAAAAATAAAAACACAATATTTTTAACATACAGCAAGTAATGAGCATGAATATTTCAAGATACCTGCAAAAACGGTAATATATGAAAAAAAGTGATTTATCCTGGTGACAATGTCACAGACACTGCTGCTGCCATTGACATTTAAAGAATTTTCTCTTTGTTTCCATTTAGGTTTCAATTAGAAACTAGTGAAAATAGGCAAATATTTTCCTCAAACAAGCTCAGGTACTTACTTCCTCAATTCTATCCAAAAACCTAGATTAAGAATCTTTGACTTACAGGAAAATGCAAAAAATAATTTTGGAGCCAGAAATTTATGTACTAGAAGCCAGACTTCAGACTTTAGCCCCTACATTATTTACACTTGAATGACCTTAGACATCTAACTTCTGAGCTTTGATTCTCTCACTGAGAACAATTCCTCTATCATGAGGTTATAGAGATCAAATATTAGTTAACACAACGCCAAATGACCAACATGTTGTTTCTGACTGATTTTAATACAACATATTCAGCCCCAAATATTTAAAGACAGTTAATTTTCAATAATACTCATATAAGAATGACATAATGATTCACAAAGAAAATGATTAATAGAGATAACATTTTAAATAATAGTTTGGCAAGACAGATGGTATGGTTTGTCTAAACTGGGGAGTTGGACAGGCCTGAATTGCTAACAGCCTGTCCACGATTCGACATCAGCATGGCCTGGATCTAAATCCCAGTTACACTACTTTACTTTTACTAAGTAAAGTTACTGTAACCTCTGGGGCTTAGTTTTGTCATGGGGCTTAGTTTTACAATGTTTCTGTAAAACATTGTAAGAATTGTTTGAGAGACAGGACAGGACCTAGCTTAAACAATAAATGGAGCTGTTATTAAAACCTACATTTTAATAAAGCCAAAGGAATCAATTTGGAAGTCAAAAGTTTGTTGTGGAATTCCTGTCTATATAAACTTCACAATCTTTCTTCTGCCCAGCTAAACACATACACAAATACCTGTGGTATCTGTATAGCACAACACTCCTAAAACAAACTGGCTGGCACGGCTAAAAATCTTTTTTTTTTTTTTTTTAAGATGGGGTTTCACCATGATGGCCAGGCTGGTCTTGAACTCCTGACCTCAGGTGATCC